>PVKS010000529.1:90592-188562 GCA_004027875.1 Aplodontia rufa
TTTTTTTTTTTTTTTTTTTTTTTTTTTTTTTTTTTTTTTTTTTTTTGGTGCTGGGAATTGAATTTAGGTGCTTTACCACTGAACTACATCCCCAGTTCTTTTCTTTTTTAAAATTTGATACAGGGTCTTATTAAGTTTTTGAGGATATTGTTAATTTGTAGAGGCTGGCTTTAAATTTATGATGCCCTGCGTACTGGAATTACAGGCATGTGCCTTCATACCAGGTGCCTTTTCTTTTTTTCTTTTTTTAAAGAGAGGTAGAGAAGAAGACAGAATTTCTTTTATTTTTTTCATCTGGCCTTTGTTTTTCCGACACTTAGTTTTGTATGTGGTGCTGGAGTTTTGAACCTGAGTCTTTGTGCATGCCAGGCAATCACTTGAACCACTGAGCCACCGCTCCAGCCCATAGACATTTCTACCCTTCTTTTAAGGGTTGGGGATATAGCTCATTTGATAGTCCTCATGCTTTATTTGTGTGAGGCCCTGCATTTGATCTCCAGAACTGTAAAAAACAAAAACAAAAAAAACAACACCCCCCCCCCAAAAACAAAAAAGGTTTGACATTTTGGGGATCAAAGCAGTTTATATGTATTCCTAATAACCACTAATGAATGATTTCTTCTGAGGAAGAAAAGAAAAGCTGGGAAGCTTTTGTCATGATATGACATGTTCCTTGGAGTATGTTAGCTCTTCGATATTTGTCTGAATGGAGGATTTATTGTTATTGAACCTTAGAATAGGATACATTTTAGTTCTTTCATTTGGCTTTGTATATATTGGCAATTTATAAAATTTTGACAAGGTTAATATAGTCTGTTAGTTGTGCCAAGGCACAAAAAAGGTTGAACTGTTGCTTCTTGTTTATGTCCAGCCCCAATTATTTATTTGGAAGAATTTTAAACTTTAGGAAAGTTGAAGGAATGATATGTACCCGTTATGACCCTTACCTGTATTTACTGATTGATTTTGCATATATACATGTGAGTGTGTGTGTGAGAGAAAAGAATCAGTTTCATTTAGTTTTTCATCTGGTTTTCATTGCTCCATATGTGTGGTACTGGGGTCCTCACGCATACCAGGCATATGTGATATCACTGAGCCACTGCACCAGCCCCCAGTTAAACTTCTTAATCTGCCCAAAGTAGAAAATCATCCTCCAAACAGTGAGTCTGGATTCCATCCCTTGAAATCCTTCCAGGTTTGAACCGGCACATGTGCTGATTTTCTAATATTGCTGGCTACATTTTTAACTGTTTGTCCTTTGTTAGCTATTTG
Source organism: Aplodontia rufa (assembly GCA_004027875.1). NCBI lineage: Eukaryota > Metazoa > Chordata > Mammalia > Rodentia > Aplodontiidae > Aplodontia > Aplodontia rufa. The sequence continues at coordinate 91,868 of PVKS010000529.1, forward strand.
GAGACAGCAATCTGAGCTGTTGAACTTTCCACATATTTCTTCTTCAGCCAGCATATAATCTAAGGCTAAGTGGTTCTGATTGCTGGTTGCATCTGGATTTGCTATGTGGGTAGGAGATCTAAAGCTGAAGCAGTCTGGTTAGTAATGGTTTCTAGCATAGCTTGTAATCGAATACTGTGCTTTAGCATGTAAACAGGAGTTCTGTAACCCTAACTGCCATCCTGTGCCTGCCTCTGTGGCAGGACCATAAATAACTATTTTTTTGGGCGGCCATTCGTCCTCATTCCAAGTTTGCTGGCCTCCTAGACTAAGTCCATCCCCATTGGCCCTCTTTCTCCTTGATTCTCAGATGATAGGACCCCTAGTCTCTTCCAGTTTGATTTGGCAGTTGGAAAAAATCCAGGTCTAATAATGTCAGTAGTACAAGTTCCCTTCCAGTTTGTACACCCTTTTCCCACAGATCCAAACTAGCCCATCTGGTGCTTTCCAGTCAGAAAAGGCTGAATCATCCCAGAATTTATGGATCTCTGGAATGCCCTGAAAAGAACCGATCCATGTAGCATCTGGACTGGTGCAGTTGAAAATAGTTTCTTCCAGGGCATTATGCATCTGGGACCATTTTTCCCTATCATGTATGAATTATCTGCCCAAAATCAAGTAGAAATGTTTGGCCACCAGGTGGCATTTCAAAACATTCTGTTACAAGAGATCTGTCCAACAACCTGTGAATGTATTGTATTTCTACCAATACATTCTTTTCCAAGTACTTCTGAAGTGAGAATCTAGCTCTGGGATCTTTCACCCTCTTAGTCAATGTGGGTCTGATTTAACTGTAGCAAGGAATAAGCATCCAGGCTCATTCATACCCAAGGCTATTCCTCACTCACTCATGAGAGCTCCTCCACGGACCCAGGAGGTTTTTTTTTTTTTTTGTTTTGTTTTGTTTTTGTTTTTTTTTTTTTTAAGAGAGAAGGACAGTAAGAGAGAGAGAGAGAGAGAGACAGAATCAGTTTTTATTGAGTTTTTCACAGGGCTTTCGTTATTGTGTTTGAACCTGTGTACTTGCACATGCCGGGCAAGCACTGTAACCACTGAGCCACCACTCCAGGCTCGACCCAGTAGTTTTTAATTCCAAGACTTTTGGCTCTCCTTTCAGCCAAATCTAAAAAGAGATTGTTTCCTAAAAAGGGAAGGTTAAGATAAAGGCTTGTACCCTCATATAGTTTAGCAGCTGGGCCAGGGGTAGTGAGCTTTGAATCATTTATGAAAACTTGTATTCATTCTGGAGGTACAAGATCCATTGGCCAAGATCCCTTGGTTCTCGTCTGCTAGAAAATCTCTGGGCAAATCCTTTTAATTTGAACCATTTGAATTCTGAATTTTTCCCAGTGACAGGTGATCTTACAATTATAACATTATCAAACAATCAAGAACAAATGTATATTTACATAGTTTTCCAAGGCTGATGCCATGTCATGGATGCCCACCTTGGGTTCCCTGTGATTCTGTTTCCCCCAGAAAAACCCCTGTGTTAAATGGATATCTCATGGAGGTCAGAGATCTCCTTCTGAGATGATTCCCCTATATTCCCTCCCTCCAGTCTCCTAGATATCCTTCCTAATCCCTTCCCTACCTTGCCCCCCTCCCTACGCCTCCAGGTATCCTAGGCAATGATCCCCGTTTGTGTAAAAATTCATACAATTTGAGGTTATTATTAGCTTAGCCATCTAACATACTGTTTCCAGATGTATTCTAGCTTCCACAAATAAGAGAAAACATTCGGCCTTTGAAAAATATGGAATGCTTCACGAATTTGCGCACTTTAAAAACTTTTTTTTTCCAGGGCTGAGAATTGAACTCAGGGCCTTGCAGTGTGCTAGGCAAGCGCTCTGCCACTGAGCTAAATCCTCAACTCTGTGCCCTTTAAAATTTTTTTAAAAAGTTTTTTAATGGACTGGAGCGGTGGCTTTGCAGTTGTGGAGCTTGCCCGGCGTGTCTGAGTACGTGAGTTCGAACCCCAGCACCACGTACACAACTAAGTCTTGGAGCAAGAAAGCCACGTGAAAAACTAAATGAAAATTGTTTCTCTCTTTCTCTCTCACTGTCCCTCTCTCTTTAAAAAAATTTTTTTTATTAAGGAGTTGAGTTATTGTACAATCATAAATGCATATAAAGTAACAATATGATATGTATTTGTTCATAAACCAGAATTAACCCTATCGCCCACATCCCAGTCTCTTCTTTTTTTCTTTCTTTCTTTCTTTTTTTTTTTTAAAGAAAGAGGGACAGTGAGAGAGACAGAGAAAGAGAGAAACAACTTTATTTAGTTTTTCACATGGCCTTGGTTGCTCCAACACTTAGTTGTGTACCTGGTGCTGGAGTTTGAACCCGGGTCCTCGTGCTTGCCAGGCAAGTGCCAAAGCCGCTGAGAAATGCACTTTCTCATGTATTCATTGGCTTGCTTGATTTCATCTGTTGAGCAGTTTCTATTCAGCTCTGTGGCCCATTTACTGATTGGATTATTTGTGTTTCTGGTATTAAGTTCTTTGAGTTCTTTGTAAATTTTGGATATTAGTCCCCTGTTTTTGTTACTACATAGAGCTATGGTATAAGTTTAGATCTGGTACTGTGAATCTACCTGTTTCATTTTTCTTGCTTAGTAATGTTCTGGCTATTCTGTGTTTTTTTGTTACAAATGAATTCGAGAACTGCTTTTTCTATATCTATAAAGAATGACATTGGTATCTTGATGGGGATTGCATTGAATCTGTATACTGCTTTTGGCAGAATGGATGTTTTAATTGTATAAATTTTGCCTAACGAAGAGCATGGAACATCTTTCCATCTTCTCAGGTCTTTTTGAATTTCTTTATTCAGTGTTCGATAATTTTTGTTGTAGATGTATTTTATTTCTCTTGTTAGATTAATTCTCAAGTATTTTATTGTTTTTGAGGATATTGTAAATGGGACCAATTTCCTGATTTCTTCTTCTGCCCAATTATTGTTAGTGTATAGGAAAGTTATTGACTTATAGGTATTGATCTTGTGGCCTGCCACTTTGCTAAATCTGTTTATAAGCTCAAGCTGGGTCTTCCAGATATAGGATCATATCATCAGCAAAAAGGGATAGTTTGACTTCCTCTCTTCCTATTCTTATCCTTTTGATTTCCTTCTCGTCTGATTGCTCTGGCTACAGTCTTGTTCCTCAGTTTTGTTAGCTGAGGGTTTGTCATATATGGCCTTTACATATTAAATTCCTTTGATCCCTATCTTCTCTAGAATTTTGAGCATAAATGGGTGCTGGATTTTATAGAAGGCATTTTCTGTGTCAATTGAGATTACCATATGTTTTTTTGTCCTCATTTCTATTTTTTTTTTTTTTAAAGAGAGAAGGACAGTGAAAGAGAGACGGAATCAATTTTTATTGAGTTTTTCACATGGCTTTCGTTGCTCTGACACTTAGTTGTATACGTGGGTGCAGGGGTTTGAACCTTTGTACTGGCACATGCCAGGCAAGTGCCGTAACTGCCGAGCCATCGCTCCTGCCCTGTCCTTAATTCTGTGTTTGGCTTTTTTTTTTTTTTTTTTTTTTTTAAGAGAGAGGGACAGTGAGAAAGAGAGAGAAGTAATTGTTATTTAGTTTTTCATGTGACTTTCGTTGCTCCAAGACTTTGTTGTGTACATGGTGCTGGGATTTGTACTCACCTATTCCCGAATGCAAGCGCTGTAACTGCTGAGCCACTGCTCCAGCCCGTTCTTGATGTGTTTTTGAATGCAGTTTGCTACAGCCTTTTGAGGATTTTGGTGTTGATGTTGATCAGGGTTATTGGTCTGTAGTTTTCTTTCTTTTTTTTTTTTTTTTGATGTATCTTTCTTGGGTTTTGAAATGTTAGGGTTATGGTTGCCTCATAAAAAGTGTGTGGGAGATTTCCTTCCTTTTCAATTTCTTGGAATAGCTTAATAAGGAGAGGTGTTAGTTCTTCCTCACAGATGTGGTAAAACTCAGGAGGGAATCCATCAGGTCCTGGGCTTTTCTTCTTAGGAAGGCATTTTAATTGCTCTATGGATTTCAGTGCCTGTTATTGCTCTGTTTAGGGTTTCAATATTGTCCTGAGTCAGTGTGGGGATGTTGTATGTGTCTAGAAATTTATCCATGTCTTCCAAATTATCTAATTTAGAGTATTATTTCTCAAAATATGTTCTTATAATCTGTTGGATTTCTGTGGGATCAGTGGTGATTGCACCCTTTCCATGGTTGATTTTGTTGATTTGCTTTATTTCCCTCCTTTTAGTGATATTGCCTCTGATCTTGATTATTTCCTGTGTTCTATTGGGTTTGGATTTGGATTGCTCTTCCTTCTGTAGAGATTTGTTGTGGAGCATAAACTTATTTATTCAGGATCTCTCCTGATTTTTATTTATTTATTTTTTTAAAGAGAGGGACAGTGAGAGGGAGAAAGAGAGAAACAATTTTTATTTAGTTTTTCACATGGCTTTTGTTGCTCTGAGACTTTGTTGTGTACCTGGTGCTGGGGTTTGAACTTGTGTACTCATGCATGCTGGGCAAGCGCCATAACTGCTGAGCCATCACTCCAGCCCCTCTCTTGATTTTTTTTTTTTTTTTTTCAGGGCTGAGGACGGGCCTTGTGCATGCTAGGCAAGTGCTCCGCCATTGAGCTAAATCCCCAACTCCCCCTCTCCTGATTTTAAATGTGGGAACTGAGAGCTATTTTTTTCCTCTTAAGAATGCTTTCAGCACCACGTACACAATGAAGTCTCAGAGCAACCAAGGCCACATGAAAAACTAAAATAAAAATTGTTTCTTTCTCTTACTGTCCCTCTCTCTTTAAAAAAACAAAAAACAAAAACAAAAAAGAATGCTTTCATGCTGTTCCAGAGGTTCAATATGTTGTGTCTTCATTCTCATTTGTTTCAAAGAAGGTTTTTTTTTGTTTTTTGTTTGTTTGTTTTTTTGTTTTTTAGAGAGAAGGACACTGTGAGAGAGAGGCAGAATCAATTTTTATTGAGTTTTTCACATGGCTTTCGTTGCTCTGACGCTTACTTGTGTACGTGGGTGCTGGGGTTTGTGTCTTTTGATTGGTGCATTGAGACCATTCATATTCACTGTTAGGATAGTCATTGTGTTTTATTAGTAAGTTCTGTGCTGTCTTGGTTGTCTATTGATAGCATGTATTTTTATTGATTTTCCTTTTTTTTTTTTTTTAAGAGAGAGAGAGAGAGAAAAAAAAAGAATCAGTTTTATTTAGTTTTTCATGTGGTTTTCTTTGCTCCGCACTTGGTTGTATATGTGGTGCTGGGGTTCAAACCTGCATCATTGCACATGCCGGACAAGTGCCGTAAGCCCCAAGCTAACACTCTAGCCCTGTTTGTGGATTTTGAGGAGTGTTTGCTTATTCTTCTATCTGGAGTTTATCTTTGAGGATTCTTTGTAATGCTGGCTTTCTGTTCATGAATGCTGCAAGTTTGATTTTTACCATGAAAAGTTCTTATTTCCCAGTCAAATGTGAAGCAGAGTTTTGCTGGGTATAGTATTCTTGGCTGTATGTTGTGGTCTTTCAGACATTGAAAGCTCTTCTTCCAGGATCTTCTTGTTTCTAGAGTCTGAGTGTAAAATTCAGAGGTGATCCTTATTGGTTTGCCTCTGAATGTGATTTGGCGTTTCTCCCTTGCAGCTTTTAATATTCTTTCCTTGATTTCCCTTTTGTACTTTTTTTTTTTTTTTTTTAAAGAGAGGGACAGTGAGAGAGACAGAGAAAGAGAGGAACAACTTTATTTAGTATTTCACATGGCCTTAGTTGCTCCACACTTAGTTGTGTATGTGGTGCTGGGGTTTGAACCCGGGTCCTCGTGCTTGCCAGGCAAGTGCTGAAACCACTGAACCACCACTCCAGCTCCCCTTTTGTACATTTTTAATATGATGTGTCTTGGTGAGCTTCTCATTTGACTAGGCCTATTGGGTGTCCTATAAGCTTCTTGGATGAGCGTATCTGACTCTCTTTTTATATGGGAAAATTTTCTTTAACTATTTTGTTGAGAATGTTCCTTACACAGTTTGCCTTTCTATTTCTTCCTGTATCCCAATTATTCAGATTGTTTCTTCTAATTTCATCCCAGACATTTTGAAAATTCTGGTCTTGTTCTGAGTTTTTTTTTTTGTTGTTGTTGTTTTTTTGTTATTCATTCAACTTAAGTCTTAAAATTAGGAGGGAATCGTGAACACATGCATAATGACACAGCAAGCTGAGGCTTATGCCAGTCCATTGTCTAACCCCTTTTGGGTTCCCTCCAATCCTATGTTTCCCCCTACTTTACCCCCATGGTAGTTGGGCTTCTTTTGGAAGTCGAAGGCTCCCCACTGGTTTGATAACCCCGCTACTCCCACCCTCCAGTTGCCTTGATGACCCTCCTATGCCTCCACATGTTGCTCCCCTCCCTTTATCCCCCAGCGAAATAGGCAAGGTTCCCCTTACTCATGTAATAATTCACCCATGTTGAGGTTATTATTAGCTTAGCCAACTTTCAGCCTATTTCCAGTTGTATTCTAGTTTCTACATATGAGAGAAAACTTTTAGCCCTTGAGTCTCTGAGTTTGGGATATTTCACTCTGCATAATTTTTTCCATCTCCATCCATTTGGCTATAAATGCCATGATATCATTCTCTCTGATAGTTGAGTAGAATTCCATTGTATATATATGTACCACAGTTTTTGAATCCACTCGTCCAGTGAGGAGCATCTGGGTTGGTTCCATAGTTTAGCTATAATAAATTGAGCTACTAAAAACATTGATGAAGCTGTATCTCTGTAATAAACTGATTCTAGCTCTTTTGGGAAAATACGCAGGAGTAGGATAGGTAGGTTATAATGTGGTTCCAGGCCTAGTTTTTTGAGGAGTCTCCACATTGCTTTCCAGAGTAGCTTTACAAGCTTGCAGTCCCACCAGCAGTATGACAGTGTTCCTCTCTTCCCATAACCCCTCCAGCATCTGTCATCGTTTGTATTCTTCATTTTTGCTACTCTGATAGGAATGAGGTGGAATCTCAGTGAAGTTTTGATGTGCATTTCTCTAATTGCTAGTGATGTAGAGCATTTACTCATATGTTTTTGGGCTTTTTTGGACTTCCTCCATTGAGCAATTTCTAGTTACCTCCTTAGCCCATTTATTGATTGGATTATTTGTGGTTTTGGTGTTCAGTATTTTCAGTTCTTTGTATATTCTGATTATTAGCCCTCTGTCTGAGGTGTAGCAGGCAAAGATTTTCTCCCATTCTGTAGGTTCTCTCTTGACACTCTTAACTAATTCTTTAGCTGTGCAGAAGCTTTTTAGTTTAATAGTATCCCATTCATTTATTCTTGGTTTTAATGCTTGTGCTTTGGGAGTCTTGTTAAAGAAGGCAGTGCCAACAGTTGTCATGTACTGTGATCCTACTTTTTCTTCAAGCAATCGTATAATTGCTAGTTTAATTTCCAGATCATTGAACCATTTTGCTTCTTGTGCAGCATGAGAGGTAAGGATCCAATTTCAGTTGTCTGCATATGGCTGTCCAGTTCATCCAGCACCATTTGTTAAACAGGCTGTCCTTTTTCCATTTTATGCTTTTGCCCTCTTTATCAAATACCAGATAGTTAAAGATTTGAGGGTTCGTCTTGGTATCATCTCTTCTGTGCCATTGGTCTTCCTATCTGTTAGGATACCAACACCACACTGATTTTGTTTCTATAGCCCTACAATATAATTTCAGGTCAGGAATTTTGACACCTCCTGTTTAGTAATGTTTTGGCTATTTCTTGCTTAGTAATGTTTTGGCTGTTCTGGGTCTTCTGTTATTCCATATGAATTTAAGACTAGCTTTTTCTATATCTGTGAAGAATGACATTGGTATCTTGATGGGGATTGCATTGAATCTGTATAGGGCTTTCAGTAGAATGGCTATTTTGATTATATTGATTCTGCCTAACCAAGAACATGAAATATTTTTCCATCTACTCAGGTCTTCTGCAATTTCTTTCTTTTTTTTATTTTTAAGAGAGAAGGACAGTGAGAGACAGAGAGAGAGAGACAGATTCAGAGACAGAGAGAATCAATTTTTATTGAGTTTTTCACATGGCTTTTATTGCTCCGACACTTAGTTGTGTATGTGGGTGCTCGGGTTTAAACCTGTGTATTTGCGCATGCTAGGCAAGCACTGTAACTGCTGAGCCACCACTCCAGCCCCTACAATTTCTTTTTTAAATGTTTGATAGTTTTCATTGTAGAAGTCCTTGATATCCTTTGTTAGATTGATGCCCAAGTTTTGTGTGTTTTTTTTTTTGAGGAGATTGTGAATGGGACAGACTTTCTGATTTCTTCTTCAGTGGACTTGGTGCTGGAGTATAGGAAAGCTAATGACTTACGAGTGTTGATCTTATAACTAGCCACTTTGCTGAAATCGTTTATAAGCTCTAGAAGTCTTCTGATTATAGGATCATGTCATCAGCAAATAGAGACAGCTTGACTTTCCTTTTTTCCTATTCAAATTCCTTTGATTTCCTTCTCTTGTCTGATAGCTCTGGCTAAGGTTTCAAGAAGTATATTGAATAAGAGTGGTGAAAGTGGACATCCTTGTCTTGTTCCTGAATTCAGAGGAAATGCTTTCAGTCTTTCTCCATTAAGCATAATATTGGCTGTGGGTCTGTCATAAATGGCTCTTACACAATTAAAAAATCTTCCTTTGATCCCTATCTTCTCTAGAGTATTGAGTGTAAATGGGTGCTGAATTTTATCAAAGGCCTTTTCTGCATCAGTTGAGATGATTATATGATTTTTATTTTTAATTCTGTTTAAGTGGTGAATTATATTTGATTTCCATATGTTGAACTAGCCCTGTTTTCCTTAAATGAAGCCCACTTGAGGCTGGAGCGGTGGCTCAGCGGTTTTGGAGCTTGCCTGGCAAGCATAAGGACCCAGGTTCAAACCCCAGCACCACGTATACAACTAAGTGTTGGAGCAACTTAAGGCCATGTGAAAAACTAAATAAAGTTGTTTCTCTCTTAAAAAAAAAAAATGAAGCCCACTTGATCATGATGTATTATCTTTTTGATGTATTTTTGTATCCAGATAGCGAGAATTTTATTAGGGTTTTTGTGTCTATGTTCATCAGGGAAATTGGTCTGTAGTTTTATTTTCTTTTCTTTTTTTTTTAAAGAGAGAGGGACAGAGAGAGAGAGAATCAATTTTTTATTGAGTTTTTCATGTGATTTTCGTTGCTCTGACACTTAGTTGTGTACATGGGTGCTGGGGTTTGAACCCGGGTCCTTGTGCTTGCCAGGCAAGCGCCGTAACCGCTGAGCCACCGCTCCAGCCCCTGTAGTTTTCTTTTCTTTTCTTTTTTTCTTTTTCTTTTTTAGAAGGACAGTGAGAGAGAGATAGAATCAATTTTTATTGCGTTTTTAACATGGCTTTTGCTGCTCTGACGCTTAGTTGTATATGTGGTGCTGGGGTTTGAACCTGTTTACGCACGCATGCCAGGCAACCACTGCTCCGGCCCCTAGTTTTCTTTTCTTGGTGTGTCTTTTTTTTTTTTCTTTTCTTTTTTGTCATCTGTGCAGCTGAGGTTTACTCAGCCTATCCTCATTGTCTGAAGTTTTTTCTTCAAGAGCTGAGGTTATGTTTTCTATAGAAGTTAGTCTATTATTAAATTCTTCCGGGGCTGGAGTGGTGGCTTGCGGTTGTGGTGCTGGTCTGGCATGCACTAGTATGGGAGTTCAAGTCCCAGCACCACGTGCATGGTGGAGTGTCAGAGCAATGAAGGCCATATGAAGAACTAAGTAAAAATTGGTTCTTTCTTTATTTCTCTCTTTCTCACTGTCCCTCTCTGTTTGGGGGGAAAAAAATTCTTCCATCATTCTGCTGATGTGATTGACAGCAGATTTTTACTTCCTTTTTCAGTATGTCTATTTCTTTGATAATAAAGTTTTTCATCTCTTAAATTTCTCACTTAGTACCTTCATTAAGTTTTTTTTCAGTTCATTGTTCCTTTTAGTAATCAGATTGTTGATGATTTAGTTTAGATTTTCATCCTGCACCCTGTGCATGGTTCCTTGATTTGGGATTTGTAGGTTTGAGGTGAACCTTTTCCAGTTTGATTCCTCATCTTTGAAAAGCTTCTTTTGGATCTTTGAATTTAGGTTCACTGCGTGGAAGCAAGGCAAGCTTCTGGGTGCTTCTTCCTTGTAGGTCAAAGGTTTGGGTCAGACTGTGCCTTTCTTCCAGAAAGCTACTTCTGCCTGGAACCTCGTTTTGTTGCACTTTTTGGATCTAGATTCTGGAACTCTGATTTGGAACCTGGTGGGGTTACTGGGCAGCCTGCTGCATTGTTGAAGCTAAATGGTGGATGTGTATCACTCAGTCCTGGAGACCTGGAGATGATGAGTGGGCCGGAATGGACCTGCCTGCGTGCCGTGCTTGGACATGGGATCCTTGCTGGTGGGGATAGGACCAATATGTCTGGACATGGCTGGTATGTGTGATGGCTGTGCAGTGTTCTCGTGCCGGGTCCTTGGGGTTGTGTTGCTTTCCGGCCAGGGCTGGAGTCCCGGGTCTTCGAGGCTGTGGGGCTAAGCCCATGCACAGGGTTCTTAGGGTGACTTGGGTGCTGATTGGAGCTGGAGCTGAAGTCCCGGGCACGTGTGGTGGGACGGGGTCCAGGCATGGTGTCCTTCTAATTATACTAACTTTGTAACACCATTCTAACACATGGAGTACAAGGTGGATAATAGCTAGGATACACCCATAGTGGCAAGCATTTGCATATGGTGACCATTGAAAACCATATTAAGCAATGCATCAACATTTTTACCAGCATATAGTAAACAATGTCAACTTAACACCAGTCAAATCCTATCTATCCTATACAAGGAAAATAGAAACATACACATAAAATGTTTTTACCAAGAGTCCAATCACTAAAGGTCATTGTTGTTAGTCCTGTAGCAAAGACCAAGAAAAAGACAATGCATGCAATTAGAAGCAAAGGATGACAATGCATCTCAACGTGACAGCTGTCTCAGAGGATAAAATAGTCCATTTGTCCAGCTGGGCAGTTAATCATTCTTGCACTTGGATCAGCCAGTCTCAAGGTCGTTGAAGCAGGGCCATCAATCTCATGTTTGGCAGTGCTTAGTCTGCTCAGCTTCTGGGGTATCCAGAGCAGGGTGGTTGTCCTTCTGATCCTCAAGCTTGTCTGGTGTCTTCTTCCAGATAGTCAGCTTAAGGGGGTGCAGCGGGGTCTGTAGTGCATTCCCATCCAGCAGCCGTGGGCTTTAGCCTGGTGTAATCAATCCAGGGGCCTATTTCTGCAATCTCTACTGCAGTAGGGGTGGATAAAATTAAAGTGAAAGGGCCTTTTGATTGGATATTCTACTCCTTACCCCAGACTGAATCTACTTTTGGCCAATAATTGTATTTCCTCTGCCAGGAAAGTTGGCCCATTGTCTGAGCTGATTGTTATCTGGAGGCCAAACCTGGGAATAATTTCCTGAGGAGCATCCTGACTACCTCTCAAGCTTTTTTTTAAAATGCAGGTTGGGAAGGCTTTTACCCAGCTGGAGTAAGAGCACACAAAAACCAAAACATCCTTATAGCCCTTTGAACGTGGCCATTCAGTGAAGTCTGCTTCTAAATCTAGAAAGGGTGCTCCTCCTACACTTTGAATTCCTAGTGGAAGTGTTGGTCCCTGGTGTGGGTTGTTGTGGGCACAAAAGAACCCAAGTTTCACATTGTTCCAATATTGCTCAGAAAATACTTGTGTGCCTGGGGATGTAGAAATGTTGATTCAGAACAGTTTTAAGTGCTGTACGGCCAATGTGTGTCTTATTGTGAAACTGTTTGATGAAGGCAGGGGCCTGAGTCTCAGGGATGGTTATCTGACCATTAGAAAATCTACACCATCTATCTGGGATGTAGCTTACTTAGTCTAAATCCAAGCATTCTCATGTAGTGAATGTTTAGGCTTTGCTTTGGTTTTACTCTCCTGTCAAGTGTTCAAGACCTTGGTCAAAATTGACCCTATTCCAATTTGTTTTTAAAGAGTCTGCCGAGATTTTTTTGGGGAGAACTTATGAGAAGCTTTTTAGTTCCTTTAACTTCCTCTGTCAGTGCCATCTGCCAGGATATGTCAAGGTCCTGCTGACCACATGTGGCTTCTCTGGGAATCATTGAGAACATATCCTGCCCAATGACCCTTCTTCTGCTGTATGCTCTGGCTGATATTTTTTGCCCTCTGGAGTCTCTTGATCATCTCTGTAGTCAAGAAGTCATTTAAACCCAGAGTGGCAAAGTCCTTGGAGAATTCCCATTGTTTCCTAAGTCCTGGCTTATCTTAAAGGGTGATCCAAAATATTGGCCTTTCTTTGGCCAGTTTCACCAATCCTGAAGTAGGAGTACCTGGTCTTAACTCTGATATCTGTCATTTCATAGTTATTTACCCTTTTTATTTAATTGGGGTTAGTATTAGTATTGGAAGTAAACCTTTTATCTTGTTTGTCCTATACATGACGATTTATCATCTCATATTAACTTAGTGTATTGTAAAAGATGTGTTTCTATAAAACATGCAGACAACAGTGGTAACATTTTATAAGAAAACTATAGAATGACAGAATGGAATTAACAAAAAGCAAAAACATTTTTAGTATGTGTAATAGCTGTGAGTCAGGGGAAATAATTTCCTTAATCTCAAACTTTTCATTAATTATGTTCCTCATTTATTTTGACATAGAAATCTTTATAATAAGAACCTATCCTTTGAACCTAACTTTATCTATTTTTTTTAAAGTTTTTCCTTCCTTTTTTTCTCTTTAAGAGCGAGGGAGAGGATGAGAGAGAGAGAGACAGAGAATCAGTTTCATTTATTTTTCCATTTGACCTTTGTTTCTCCAACACTTAGTTGTGTATGTTGTGCTGGGGTTTGAACCCAGGTCCTTGCACATAACAGGCAAACACTCCAGCCCCTGAGCCACTGCTGAAGTCCCTGCACCTAACTTTAAATAAATTCAATTTTAGCATACTTTGGAACCACCCTAACTTGGAATAAGGTGGGAAACTGAGTCTTATCTCAGGCAAGGATGGACTTTTTTTTTTTTTTTTTTTTTTTTTTTTAAAGAGAGAGACAACTTTATTTTTAGTTTTTCACATGGCTTTAGTTGCTCCAACACTCAGTTGTGTACGTGGTGCTGGGGTTTGAACCCGGGTCCTCGTGCTTGCTAGGCAAGCGCCGAAACCGCTGAGCCACCTCTCCAGCCCAAGGATGGACTTTTAACAGAATCTTAAGGTAAAACAATTTTTCTCTGAAGCTGATCTTTGTCTCTTTTAAAAAAATCATTTTATAAAGTCTTTATTGTTTTTTGAATCTGAGTATCAGTTAACATATTACAACATTGTATCTGAAATGAGAACCAAACAGAAACACTAAGAGAGCTCTTTTTTTTTTTTTTTAAGGAGAAGGACAGAGAGAGAGAGAGAGACAGAATCAATTTTCATTGAGTTTTTCACATGGTTTTCGTTGATCTGACACTTAGTTGTGTACATGTGTTGCTGGGGTTTGAACCCGTGTACTTGTGCATGCCAAGCAAGCACCATAACCACTGAGCCACCGCTCCAGCCCCCCTAAGAGAGCTCTTAACTTAAACTAATTAGATTGTCCCCATTACCCTTCAAAAACACATTTAGGCTTCCATTTCAGTATAAAGAGTAACATACTTTTTTTTTTTTTAAGACAGAGCAGAGGGGGCTGGACTGGTGGGTCAGTGGTTATAGCACTTGCGTGGCATGCATGAGGATGTGGGTTTGAATCCCAGCACCATGAACATAACTAAGTGTCGGAGCAATGAGGACCATGTGAAAAACTAAATAAAATTGATTCTCTTTCTCACTGTCCTTTTTTTTTTAAAGAAAGAGGGGACAGAGAGAAGAGAGAGAAGCAATCTTTATTTAGTTTTTCAGGTGACTTTCATTCCTTGGACACTTTGTTGTGTATGTGGTACTGGGGTTTTGAACTCCTTGTGTACCCGCGCATGCCAGGCAAGCGCTGCAACCGCCGAGGCACCACTCCAGCCCCCCCTTTTTTGTTTAAAGAGCAGAAGAAAGTGAAAAAGAGGAAGAGAGAATCAACTTTATTTTTCCAGCTGGCCTTTGTTTCTTGGACAAGTAGGGTTTTTTTTTTTATTTTTTGTTTTTAAAGAGAGGGACAGTGAGAGAGAGAAAAATAGAATCAATTTTTATTTAGTTTTTCATGTGAGTTTCATCACTTGGACATTTGGTTGTGTACGTGCTGCTGGGGTTCAAACCTGCATACTTGCTCATACCAGGCAAGCACCATAACTGCTGAGCCACCGCTCCAGCCCCTTGGACACATAGTTGTGTATGTGGTGCTGGGGGTCAAACCTGGCTCCAGCCTCTGAGCCACTGCTCTGTCCCGTAATTGTACAATTTTATATATAACATATATATAAAACAGGTTATCTTTCTCCAGTCAGGAAACATCAAATGACATAAATACCAACAAAACTGGTTATTTTTATGTAAGTCTGAAGAAGAGTATGGTTTGAAAAACACTAAGTTGATAAAATGTTTTTCTAAAGCTTTACATTTTAAAAGGCTTATATACCTGAGAAACATGAATACATGTACTCAGATACATGTACTCAGGCCAGCATTGGTTAGGTTCACCATTACATAGGTGTCCTTACATTAATTAAGTTTTTGGTTTTTTTAAAGAGAGAGGGACAGTGAGCGAGAAAGAAACAATTTTCATTTAGTTTTGCATGTGGCCTTCGTTGCTCTGAGACTTTGCTGGGAGCTTGCGTACTCATGCATGCCAAGCAAGCACTGTAACCGCCAAGCCACTGCTCCAGCCCCACATTAAGCTTTATTTTAAAGTAAAATTTAATATCCAGTAATAATAGGTCTGCATAGGTTAGCAATACTGACAAAAATCAGAGGATAATTTTAATGGGTTTTATTTATTTTTACAGAGAAGGAGGGATAGAGAATCAATTTTGTTTAGTTTTTCATGTGACTTTGTTTGCTCTAATGCCTTGTGTTCATGGTGCTAGGGTTTGAACCTTGTGTCCTGATGCATGCCTGGCAAGCGTCATAACTGCTGAGCTCCAGCCCTAGAGGATAATTTTACATCTTATACATTCAGGAAACAGTGTTAATGTTGAGAAATTGGCTTAGTCAAGGTCAACAGAGATAAACCAGGTCTTTTAATGGCCACATGACTTTTTATGTTTGATACAGTATACAAGACAAAACATGTATTGGTCACCTTGTTAAACTTATATAAGCTTTTACATAATGTTTAGTAAGTTTTATTTTATTATGGTCTTCATATTATACATATTTCTGATCATATATAAATATGTATATTTAGATGCTAATTATATTGAAGTAACTTAAAATAATGTTTATATAACCATTTATGAAGTGATTATTTATAAGCCTTTATTTATTTATTTATTTATTTATTTATTTTTAAAGAGAGAGGGACAGTGAGAGAGACAGAGAAAGACAGAAACAACTTTAGTTTTTCACATGGCCTTCGTTGCTCCAACACTTAGTTGTGTACATGGTGCTGGGGTTTGAACCCGGGTCCTTGTGCTTGCCAGGCAAGCACCGAAACTACTGAGCCACTGCTCCAGCCCTATAAGCCTTTAAAACAAATATTCATACTCCAATTTTATAAGACTTGGGTTCCTAAGTAATAAAATGTAACAGACACAAGTAAATTACTTTGATAGACACCAGTATATCAATGTTTTAAGAAACTCTTGTTACCTTAACACATAGAGAATTAGATTCTGATTTATAGCAGTGCATCAACATTGGACCTTAGGGAGAAGCTTTAAATAACTCACTGTGCTAGTTACAGCCAACTTAATCACACACCCGTATTTTTCTTTTCTTTTCTTTTTTTTTTGAAGAGAGAAGGACTGTGAGAGAGAAAGGGAGAATCAGTTTTATTTAGTTTTACATGTGACCTTTGCTCCTCCAACAGTCTGCTGTGTATGTGGTACTCGAGTTCTATCCTGTGTTCTTGGGCATGCCAGGCAAGTGTCGCAAGCACCAAAGCACCACTCCAGCCCCGCTTTTGAGATTTACTTTCCATAAACATTCTGCAGGTTACTTAGACGCTCATAGCTTATTTGTCTTAGCATACAGAATACTTTTTTTTTAATCCAGAAACATTATTTTTCTTTTAATTTCCCATACTTAAATATATTTCCATACCTATAACTTTCTTATCTGTTTTTAGTTGCTAATCTTTTTCTTAATTTACATTTTGAAGCAATCCTTATAAAATTTCTGAACTTGCTCCTTTTTTTTTTTTTTAAGGAGAGTGAGGGAGAGAGAATCAATTTTATTTTTTCATGTGGCCTTTGCTTCTTTGATAGTTGTGTATGTGGTACTGGGTTTTGAACCTGGGTCCTCAGCATGCCAGGAAAATGCTGTAGCTTCTGAGCTACTGGTGGCTCCAGCCCTTTAGTTTTAATAGGACCAAATACTTTGTTGTTTATAGTACTTTTTGTATATGGAATTAATTATATCTGTTTCAAGTTTAACTTTTAGTAACCTTTTTCCTAGCGAAGATCCAGAAACAAAGCAGTTTTTTTTTTTTTTTAAAGAGAGAGGGACAGTGAGAGAGACAGAGAAAGAGAAAAACAACTTTATTTAGTTTTTCACATGGCCTTCGTTGCTCCAACACTTAGTTGTATACGTGGTGCTGGGGTTTGAACCCAGGTCCTCATGCTTGCCAGGCAAGCACCGAAACCACTGAGCCGCCGCTCCAGCCCCAACAAAGCAGTTTTAAAATAAATCAGTTTGTAAAACCGTATTTAATAAACCCAAATATATGTACCTTATAGAATTTAAGAAGCCTGGAGTGCTAATTTATAATTTAAAATTTGATATTTTAGCATTTAACTTTGTAAATTAATCAAATATCCCCTTTAACAAACACATTTATTATGATTAATCTTACTTATGTTAAATCTAATTTGCTCATTTTTAACTGTTAACTTTAGGTTATCCACGAAAATCAAAACAGTTGCCCTGTAGAAGGAGAAAAAAAAATCGTAGATGCAATGGAAATTACTTTTTAAACATATTCTTACACGAACAATTTAATTTGCTAGTCATAATGGTGGTCCACTTCATGTTTTGAATATAGCTCCTGCTTCCATTCTGTCAGTAAGGCTTGTTTTAAAATGGATGCTCTCCCCCACCCCAAGGACAAACTTTTAGTAATATGGACAGATGTGAGTTAGTAATTTTAAAGGTCTCTTTACTTTTATCAATTTAGATTAAGCCTTTTTTGTTAAAGTTTTATTTAAGACAAGAGAACTAAAAGGCGTTTGGATCCATTTATTAAATTTATGAGTACTCATTTATAAGCCAATTGGTGTATACACAATATAAAACAAAACAAATTTTGTAGTTTTTTCTTTTAGAGAGAATCAATTTTATTTAGTTTTTCATGTGGCTTTCTTCTTGTTCTGACCTTTTGTTGTGTATATGGTGCTGGGGTTACAACCCGCCTCCTTGTGCGTGCCAGGCAAATGCCGCAACCTCTGAGCCACGGCTCCAGCCCCAATTTTGTAGCTTTTAATAGGTCCTTTATTTACCCTGGTAGGAGATAATAGGTAATAGTCTCTATTAGATTTAACCCTTTAGAAATTAAATTAGAGCCTGTCATAGATTTGTGTGTGTGTTTGTGAGTGTGTGTGTGTGTGTATGTGAGAAATGTGCCAACTAAGTCCATTGTTTTTATTTTTATTTTTTTTAATGAAGTGAGAGTGAGTGGGGTGAGAGCGGTACCTCAGCGGTACCTCAGGCAAGAAGTGCTTGCCTGGCATGTACAAGCACCACATACACAAGTAAGTGTTGGAGAAACAGGACAGATGGAAAAATAAATAAAATTGATCCTCTCTCTTCTCAATCAAATTTTTATTTATTTTTTTTCATCTGGCCTTTGTTTTTCCAACTGTTATGTATATGGTGGCTGGGGTTTGAATCCAGGTCCTCTCAAATGCCAGGCAAGAGCTCCAACTGCTGAGCCACCGCTCCACCCCATCCATAGATTTTTATATGTGACTTAAACTTCATGGAACCACAAGATAGGACTTGTTTGGACTTTGTAGCACAAAACCATAGAGCCCAAATAGCTTTGTAGTCATTTACACATGTAGTCATGTACTCAAGAGTTTAAAACATTGTTTCTCTCCACTTTTGGGGGTTTTTGAAACTGATAACCCCCTTTGGGAGCCCCTGATACTGATAGCTATTCCACATCAAAGGTTGGCTATTTTATTATTTTTTTTAAGAGAGAAAGACAGTGAGATAGAGACAGAGAGAATCAATTTTTATTGATTTTTATTGGCTGTCGTTGCTCTGACACTTAGTTGTGTATGTGGGTTGCTGGGTGGGGTTTGAACCCGTGTACTTGCACATGCCAGGCAAGCACAGTAACCACAGAGCCACTGCTCCAGTCCCAGGGTTGCCCATTTTAATTCACAGGGATTATGTAACTTCTGGGTGAGCTTTAACCTTTTTTTTTTTTTAATTTTTATTTATTTTAAAGACAGAGGGACAGTGAGAGAGAGAGAGAGAAAGAGAAAAATCAATTTATTCAGTTTTTCATGTGGCCTTCATTGCTCCAACATTTCGTTGTGTACATGATGCTGGGGTTTGAACCTGCGGACTTGCACATGCAAGGCAAGTCCTGTAACCACCGAGCTACCGCTCCATCCCTCCCATTTTCACCATTAAAATCTTTCTTAAAGTTTTTAATGTGTACTCTAAAGGAGTAAGTTTACTTTGTGTGCCTCCCATTTTACATTCTGCGTTGGTGTTGCACACTTTTATGTACTTTCATACAGATTTGGTCAGAACAAAATTTCTGTACTGCCTGCATTCCAGAATTCCAAAACCAAAAAAAGAGTAATAGTTTCTGCTCTGCTATGTGACCCTGAACAGAGTACTTGAGCAATTCCCTAGGCTTTTTTTTTTTTTTTTTTTTTAGCTCCAGCTCCTCTTGGAGATTACTCAGGGACTCTTAGAGGTTGATTAAGCCTCTCTTCTACCAGTTTAGGCCTCAGAGGGGAGGTCAGGTAGACTACCATTAGTGGACCTGGGCCCTTACCTTTTCAGTAAGGTGGTGCTCCAAGTTCCCTGTTCCTGGTACCTGCACCTTGTGGGTTCAGTTGTACTTTGGGGCTGCTTCTCTGGGGAGCTCGATGAGTTGCTTCTCCTATGGGTTAAGTCACCTGTGGTGCTCTAAGGGGAAGTTTCATTCTCCATCATCTCAGTGCTTGGAGACAATAGAGGCAAAAAAGCTGTTTTATCTCCATCATCCCATATGGGTAACCAATAAATGGGACAATTGAGGCCCCAAAATCAGAAGTTTTCAGGAAGTGGATTTATTAATGTTGCAACATGGTTCAGAGGGCATAACAGCTGGCACTCCCCTGGATCATGTGGAACAGGAATTTTAGCAATTTACACTCTTTAGGAGGTTACATCATACATGTAGTTTTCAGTACCTATTGATTACAGAAGGAAATTACAAAAACAATGGTTATCTGTGAAGAATGCAAACAGCTTGCAAATAGCTTTAATACAAACTCCTTGCCAGGTAAGAGAGAAGAAAGTGGGGAAAAACCTGTTAAAGAGCCTCGTGAAACTTGTAAATCTCTATGTTCTGGCAGGAAATGCAAAGGATTTCCCCACATATGTGTGTCCTTGACTAATCAAGAGAAACCTAAGGGGCTGGAGTGGTGGCTCAGCAGTTGGAGCATTTGCCTGGTATGCATGAGGACCCAGGTTCAAATTGCAGCACCATATATACAACCAAATACTGGAGAAACAAAAGCCAAACGAAAAACTAAAGTTGATTCTCACTTCTCTATCTTTCATTGTCTCTTAGAGAGAAAGGGGTGGGGAGAGAAACTTAAAATGTAAAGTTTCCAAGAGAAGAGAGTCTCCTGCAGGGGAAGGAGTCTCTCATTACACTTAGGAAGTCCCTTATCACATCTTTTAGGAAACCTCCCCACTATACCAGGGATTGAACCCAGTGTTGCTTAACCACTGAGCCACATCCCAAGTCTTTATTTTTTGAGGTAGGGTTTGGCTAAGTTGCTGAGGCTGGTTTTGAACTTCTCATTGAATTTTAATCTTCTCAGCTTTCCAACATTCTGGTATTACAGGCATGTGTCACCACAGTTAACTGGACCAGTTACTTCACTTCATGAAGTTGATGTGTGCTAGATGTCTTCATTATAAAGTACATTTTTCTCAGAGCTGGAGTGGTGGCTCAGCGGTTATGGCACTTCCCTGACATGCACAAGGAACGGGTTTGAACTCCAGCACCATGTGTACAATGAAGTGCTGGAGCAAAAAAAGTCATATGAAAAGCTAAATAAAATTGATTCTCTTTCTTCTGTCACTGTGTTGCTCTCTCTTAAAAAAAAAAAGTGCATTTTTCTCTTTGTAATTAAGAAACAATCTGTGGGGGCTGAAGCGTTGGCTCAGTGATTGGAGTGTTTTCCTGGCATGCATGAGGACCTGGGTTCAAATCCCAGCACCACATATAGAACTAAGTGTCAGAGAAACAAAGGCCAGACAGAAAAATAAATATAATTGATTCTTTCTCTCTCTCCGCCTCTATTCCTCTTTCTTTTAAAAGAAAGAAACAATCTGTGAAAGCCAGATACGGTTGTACATGCCTATAGTCCTATCTGCTCAGGAGGCTAAGTTGAAGGATCAGTTGAGCCTAGGAGTTCAAGACCAGTCTGTGCAATATAGTGAGACCACTGTCTCAAGAAAAAAGAAAGAAAAGAACAAAAGGAAAGAAATAACCAATCTGTGGATTGATCCTTTTTATTTTTATTTTTGGTGGTACTGGGGATTGAACCCAGGGCCTGGTGCATGCTAGGCAGGCACTATGCTACTGAGCTGCATCCCAGCCCTGTGGGACGATACTTTGAAGATTTTGTGATTATTGTATTACTGAATGACCTTTTCCCCAGTGGTATTGGAATGCATTGATGAGCCTCGTCTGAATGTATTATTACATTGATGGTTTCAAAATGTTCATTTTCCCATTCTCTCATTCCTTCTATATTTGCCAGCTATTATTTTTTTATGGTAAAAAAAAAATTCCTCCTTTTTGTTTTTGAGGATCATTAGAGTTGATATTTTTAAAAATAAATTATAATTCTTTGCTGTGTGTATTAAAAATACCAACAATATTGACTGTTAAACAAATACTAAAGTTGGGGCTGGAGAGGTGGCTCAGCAGCTGTGGCGCTTGCCCAGCAAGTGTGAGGACTCGGGTTCAAACTCTAGCACCATGTACACAGCCAAGTGTTTAAGGAATGGAAGTCACATGAAAAACTAAATAAAGATTGCTTCTCTCTTTCTCTCTCTCTGTCCCCTCTTTCTTTAAAACAAAAAAAAAAAGTACTAAAGTTTTCCTAAATTTGGTCAATGGGAATCCTTTCAGGTTGGCTCCTATGTCTAGTGTTTTTTTTTTTTTTTTTTAGTACTGAACCTAGGTAGGACCTTAGAATGCTAGGCAGGCACTCTGTCACTGAGATATATTCCTAGCCCCTTTAAAATTTATTTATTTTGACACAGGGTGTTGCTAAATTGCCCAGACTGGCCTTGAATTAGCCTTCTGCCTCAGTCTCTTGAGTATATGGGATTTTATGTGTGTGCCACCATGCCCAACTTCCTGTGTCCTTTTGATACGTCCTTGTCAGATTTTGAGCTTTTCCTTATATGTTGGCACAAAGTCTTTTGAGCTAATGTTGTATTTACTTTACTTGCCTCAGACATAGTCAATAGTTTCTGAAAGAACCTTGTTTCCTTTGGTGGAATCCTTTATAGGAAAATCACCTCTCTCTTTTTTTTATTTGTGGCATTAGAGATTGATTCCAGGACCTTGTGCATGCTAGGCAAGCACTCTACCACTGAGTAACATCTTCAACTCTTTTAAATATTTTTTTTTATTTTGAAATAGGGTCTTGCTAACTTGCCCTGGCTAGCCTTGAACTTGTAATCTTTAGCCTCTCAATAAGTTGGCATTACAGGTGTGCATCACCTTGATTGGCTAATTTGTTTCACTCTTTGTATCTTGTGTGAATTAAAATCATTTTAGCTAGGGAAACTTCTAAACCCAGGCTTTCTGTACCTTGTGCTTTGAACCTGCATCTTGAATTCCTTTGCATATATATTTTACATATTGGTCTGTGAATATAAGATAGGAAACTGACCTGAAGTTAGTGTGTTTATTGTATTGAACATTTCTATTGGAGTATAGTTTCATGGTTCCTCAAGAGGTCTGATATTTTAGAATATCCAAAGTAGAATTAGTCTTAGAAACTAGGTATGGTGGTGCATACCTTTAATCCTAGTGACTGAGGAGGCTGAGGCAGGAGGATCTCAATTTTGAGGCTGTCCTCAGCAATTTAGCGAGACGAGACCCCGTCTCAAGATAAAAGAATTGTAGCAATGAACTGCCCCTCCATTCAGACTCCAGTACCCCCCCAAAAAAGCTTTAGAATGGGTATTTGACATGTCTGTCCCATTTAAAAAAAAAAAAACAAAAACATTTTATTCTGAAGGTGAAACCCTTTTATTCTATGTTGTTTCCTTTGATGGTTGTAAGGAAAGTAATGAGGAGTTAGTATGTTCTGTTCATCTATTTAAAGCCCTACATATTATCCCTGTGAAAGAAATACATAATATTTTTTGTGGTGGGGGAAGGTGGTCATTTCTAGAAGTCGTAGTCTTTTATCAATGCCATTGCTAACCTTTTAGTTATGTACATGACTTACATATGTATCTTTTTTTTTTTTTTTAAAGAGGAACAGTGAGGGAATGAATCAATTTTATTTAGTTTTTAATGTGTCTTTCATTGCTCCGACACGTCGTTTGTATACATGGTGCTGGGATTCGAACCTGGGTTGTCCTCATGCATGCCAGGCAAGCGCTGCAACTGCTGAGCCACTGCTCCAGCCCCACATATATATCGTCTTATATACATGACTGCTCAAAGTTGCTTAAGAAAAGAACTGCCTGGCAACATAAAAATACAGATTTTAAAATGAGTTGCGTGCCTTCCAACTATTTCTCTTAATTGGCTAAATTAGAACTGTTTAGAGCTCCGTAGAATTGAAGTCTCTGGGGATTTTAGTAGTTAAGACATAATTTTCAGCTTTTCAGAGTAAGGAAGAAGAAAAGTAGTTTCAAATTAATTCTTACGCTGGACCCAAGTCACTTAATTAAGACATAGAGTCAAAGCAGGGTTCAGTGGCATATACCTATAATCTTAGCAACTTGGGAAGTTGAGGTAGGCGGATTGAAGTTGGAGACCAGCCTCAGCAGCTTATGAAGGCCTTAAACAACTTTTCGAGACCATGTCTCAGAATAAACAACGAAAATAAGAAAAGGAATGGGGATGTGGCTTAGTTAAGTGTCCCTGCGTTCAATTCCCTATACCCCCCCCCCAAAAAAAAGAAAAAATTAAAAAAGAAAAATCCAGTGAAATGTCAGAACTCTTGTGAGAATTTTATTTGGCTGCTGTATTGCTGAAAGCTTGTTATAGCCTGGGCTCAGAGTGGTGAAATAAATCTTTTTTTTCCCCCTCCCAGGTGAATCGCTAGAGGCTACCTACCACTTTTCCAAAGTGTCTCTCCGAGTTGCATTTGGTAAATACCGTTCTTAATACTTCACCCTGAATGGATGAGGCAGTACATATCAGCTAGTGATCAGGTGAGCATTAATTACACTTGGGTGCTTATGGGAATTTTATGATGTTGGAATTGTTTTTGTGAATTCAGACTAGACTTTATGTAGGATATTTTGGCAAGAAATTTAGTTATTCTTTGTACATTTTACTGTATAGGAAATGTAAAGAACTGTTGATGTAGTTGGGTGGGACCTCAACATAAGAAATGGCAGATAAAAGGCATGGTTACTTTGATTAGCTCATTTAAGTTAAATGTAAGTTAAAATAGAATAATATTTTATATATAATGAATATGATGTGTTTAGTACCTGATTTGGTAATTGGAAAACTAGGATTTTTCATTACTATAGCGTGAAGTTTGGACGAAAATGCACAAATTTATTATAAACTGACAAGAAAAATTCATAAAAATGGAACATATGGTAAGTGTGACCCTGAATTTATACCAATGGAAAAATTGGCTACCCTCAGTGGATTTACTAACAAAACATCATGAGGGAAGTTATGGGATGATTTCTTGTTTCTTTTTTTTCTTATCTCCATTTATAAAGAACATACGTTTCTTTTATAATTGGAGAGAGGAAACCCCACTGTTCTAACAGTTTTTTGGTGTTTTTTAAAGGAATAAAGGGGACTGGGCACTGTGGCACATGCCTGAAATTCCAGTGACTTGGAAGGCTGAGGCAGGAGGATTGCAGGTTCAAGGCTACCCTGGGCAATTTAGTGAGACCTTGTCTCAAAATAAAAAATAAAGAAAAAAGGACTGGGGATATAACTCAGTCTTGTACTGTAATAAGTAAATAAAGAGGGATAAAGGGATTATGGATCAACTCTAAAACTTGCAAGAACTCCAATTGACCTGTTTTGCAGCAGTCAGTCTCTTAATTAGGTAGTGAATTCTTTGTTACCTGGGTTTTGCAATATTTCCTTTGAGTAAGTGCTTTCCCTTTGTATTACAGATTTTTTATAGAATAACTTCATTGTACTTAATCATTAATCAGTTAACTAACAAATTCTTTCCTTCTTCCCTACCTCCTCTCTTCTCCTATTTCCCTCCCTCCCCCTTTTTCTTTCTCCTCGTGGAGATTGAACCCAGGGTCTCTGACATGCTAGGCAAGCAAGTGCTCTGCCACTGAGTTACATCCCTATCTTGGCTTAGCATTTTGATATCAAAAAGTAATCCTGCTAAAATTTCAAGAAGACAGTATAAGATGGTGTTTACTAGAATAAATATTAATTTTAGGAATAGGGGTATACTCAGTGCATGCACTAGGACCTGTGTTCAATCCCCAACATCCCCACCTCCAAATAAACCAAACTTTATTTTAGCATAGAGTGGCCGTTGTGGTGACAAGAAAGAATATTGTGCTTGGGGCTGGAGCAGTGGCTCGGCAGTTATGATGCTTGCCTGGAATGCGCAAGTACATAGGTTCAAATCCCAGCACCCACATACACAACTAAGTGTTAGAGCAACTAAAGCCATGTGAAAAACTCAGTAAAAATGGATTCTCTCTCTCTCTCTCTCTCTCTCTCTCTCTGACGGTCCTTCTCTCTTTTAAAAAAAAAAAAAGAATATTGTGCTTTTCCACAGGTCCTGGGTACTTCAGATTATTTGAGGACAGGCATTATTCTAAGGTTGTGGGATTTTGTGTGTGTTAAAGGACCACGTTGTCTGGCAAGCTGTAGAGATAAAAGGTGATAAATTAATGAACAAGAAATAATGGATTTGAACCTGTAATATAGACATTTTAAGTCAATTGTGTAGTACAGACAAATGCTCAAGAATGGAAGAGGGGGTTGGAGTGGTGGCTCAGCAGTATAGCACTTACCTGGCATGCACAAGCATGCAGGTTTGAACCCTAGCACCACATACACTATGAAGTGTCAGAGCAACGAAAGCCACATGGAAAATGAAATAAAATTGATTCTCTCTCTCTCTCTCTCTCTCCCTCTCCCCCTCCTTTTCTCTCTCTCTCTCTCTCTTTTTTTTTTAAAGTGAGAAGGACAATGAGAGAGAGAGAGAGAGAGAGAATCAATTTTTATTGAGTTTTCACATGGCTTCCATTGCTCTGACACTTAGTTGTGTATGTGGGTACTGGGGTTGGACCCCATGTACTTGAGCATGCTGGGCAAGTGCCGTAACCGCCAAGCCACCACTCTAGCCCCTCTCTCTTTCTCTTAAAAAAAAAAAAAAGAAAAGAAAAATCATTGTTGGAAGCTGGGTGTAGTGGCATATGCTTAGAGGCCCATGAGGCTGAAGCAGGATTGCAAGTTCAAAAGCCAGCCTCAGCTACTTGGCGAGGCTCTAAGTAACTTAGTGAGGCTCTAAGTAACTTAGTGAGACCCTGTCTCCAAAAAAAAAAAAAAAAAAAAAAAGGCTTGGGATGTGACATCAGGGGTTGAGTGCCCCTGGGTACAATCCCCAGTATCAAAAAATAGAACAGGGGGCTGGAGCGGTGGCTCAGCGGTTTCGGCGCTTGCCTGGCAAGCACGAGGACCCGGGTTCAAACCCCAGCACCACGTACACAACTGAGTGTTGGAGCAACTAAGGCCATGTGAAAATCTAAAAATAAAGTTGTTTCTCTCTTTCTCTGTCTCTGTCACTGTCCCTCTCTCTTTAAAAAAAAAAAAAAAAATAGAACAGGTAGAAACTGAACTGTACTTTGAAAAAAGATGAGTATACAAAATTCATTTCAGCTGTTATACTCCCAAGTACATGCATTCATGCATTTCTTTCATTCATTCTTTCTTTTCTTTCGTACTAGGGGTTCTACCCAAGGCTTCAAGCGTGCTAGGGAAGTGTTATACCACTGAGCTACATCTCTGGGCTTTCTTTTAAATTTTATAAGCTTTAGTCTTGCTAAAGTTGCCGAGGCTGGTCTCGAATTTGTGATCCTCCTGCTTCATCATTCTGAGTAGCTGGGATTAGAAGCATGTGCCGCCTCACCAGGCTGCGTTTTTCTGTTTTGAAATTTCCTTTTTTACAAAAATTTTTTTCAGGAAAGAGACAAGAGTTTTTCTGTGTTGTCCAGACTGGTCCTGAACCCCTGGGCTCAAGTGATCCTCCTCCTGCTTTAGCATGTGCCACCACACCTAACTACCCAACTTTTTATTATGGAAAATTTCAAATATTCAAAAGTAGTGAGACTAGCATAATGAACCACCAGAGTTATCATCTCATGGTCAGTCTTGTTACATCTGTGTTCCCACCACCTGCCTTCCTGATAATTTAGAAGTAAATTCTCAATGTATTAATCCATATTAATTCATAAATATTTCAGTATATATCTTTAAAAAAATAAGGACTTCAGAAACATAATGCTGGACTGGGGATATACCTCAGTAGTAGTGGTGCACAAGGTCCTGTGTTTGATCTCTAGCAGTGCAAAAACAAAAACTACAGTAACAACAAACAGTGAAAAAAAGAAAAAGAATTTCCTTATTTTTGTTTATGCCTGCAGAGTTCATGGTATATTTTTTTGTGCTCTTACACCATTGTGTCCCATTGTCCTATATAGAATTGAAACTTGGTACTTAATGAGTTAAAGGGTGTTTTGATGTTTTTCCAAGTCTTTGAATTGGAAAAGTGCTACTTTAAAAACCTTGTACAGGGGCAGGAGCAGTGGCTCAGTGGTTAAGGGCTCACCTGGCATGCGCAAGGTCGCAGGTTCAAACCCCAGCACCATGTACGCAACAAACTGTTCGAGCAATGGAGGCCACATGAGAAACGAAATAAAATTTGATTCATTCTCTCTCTCTCTCTCTCTTACTGTCCCTCTTTCTTTAAAAAAAAAATAAGAAAAACCTTGTACATATGTCATTTTGCATATTTGGAGTAATATCTATTACGATAAGTTTCTAAATGCTGTATACTTTTGTAATTTTTATAGATATGGTAAATCTGCCATCCAAAGATGTTTGCAGTTTGCATTCTTTTTGAGTATGTGTATGCTGGGGATTGAACACAGGGCCTTGAACATGCTAAGTGTGCCTAACTCCAGCCACGAAATTTACATTCGTACCAGCAATTGATTCAAATTTCCAGAGACTAAGTTTAGACGTTGTGGATGTAAGCAGAATAACTAGTGTGAAATATAAACTTAATCTGTTTGGATTTACAATTGAACACTCAACATTGGATTTCATTTTAGCCTTATTCGTTCAACATATTAATTTAGTGGCTGTGAAAGAATGTGGTCTTTGTTCTCCATTATAAGTAAATTAAATAATTACAGCTAATTACCTTTATCTAAGCTATCAAGAAAGTCTTTCTGGAGTAGAGCCTTAAAAGACAAGTAGATTAGCAGCTCTTAAACTTTTTGGTCTCTAATTTGTTTACTCATTTTTGGTACTAGGGATTGAACCCTGGGGCATTTAACCACTGAGCCACATTCCTAGCCCTTTCAGTTTTTTATTTTGAGACAGGATCTCACTAAGTTTCTTAGAGCCTTGCTAAATTGCTGAGGCTGGCCTCAAACTTGAGATTCTCCTGCCTTAGCCTCCCTGAGTTACTGGATCACAGACATGTGCCATGATACCTGGCCTCTTTCCTGTTTTTTGTTTTGTTTTGTTCTGTTTTTAAGATAGAGGGAGAGAGTGAGAAAGTCACTTTTTATTTATTTTTTCATCTGGCCTTTGTTTTTCCAACAGTTATGTATGTGGTGCTAGGGTTTGAACCTGTGTCCTTGCACATGGCAGTCAAGCACTCCAACTGCTGAGCCACCACTTCAGCCCCTATAACACTTTTTTTTTGTTTGTTTTAAGAGAGAAGGACCATGAGAGAATCAGTTTTATCTCCTTTTTCATGTGGCCTTCATTGCTTTGACACTTTATTGTGTACATGGTGCTAGAGTACGAACCTGTGTCCTTGCGCATGCCAGGCAAGCATCGTAACTTCTGATTTTTTTTTTTTTTTCTGTGTGAGGTTTATTATTTGTTTTTTTGGAACTGGGGGTCGAACCCAGGACGTTGCGAAAGCTGTGCAAGCGTTTTGCCTCTGAGCTACATCCCAGCCCAAGCATCGTAACTTCTGAGCTACTGCTCCAGCCCTCCCATAACACTTAATTTAAAAAAAAAATTTTTTTTTTGTGTGTGCAGTTTTGGGGATTGAAGCCAGGGCCTCGCACATTCTAGGCAAGTCCTTATCACTGAGCTGTATCCTCTGTCCTAAAAATCTTTTCTGGAATAAAAAAGTTAGTGAGAGGAGAGGAACATTGTTTTACATTTTGTAGATCTCTATAATCTCTGATAGTTGGAGTCTTACATCAGCATCTGCATTCAGTCTGTTGCAGATGCTGTTGCAGAATTTTGCGTAAGTATGTGAAGAGAATTTAGCCTAAGAGTACATATCCATCAACCGTTACATATATTGGAAATGGGAGGAATATTTTAATATTCTCTTCAGATAATGATGGATATTCTCTTTGATACTAGTGCAAAGTCAACAAGTGATAGTTTTTTTTTTAAAGGCTACTTGCAATGTTGAATGTGAAACCTTTTATATAATGAAATTTCATACTTGGTGACATTAAAATCAATTTGTGGGTCTGGGGATACAACTCAGTAGTGGCAGAATATGTACCTAATATGCCTGAAGTTCTGGGTTTGATCTCCAGCACCATAAGAAATATAAATGCATTTGTCTATGTTGTACATTGAAAGTTCCTCTACCCATGTATGATTTAGAAACATGAATTGGTCAATTGAAAAATACTGGTTCAGTGAGTTGTGTAGACTTTCTAAATGATTGATGGATTTCATTATTAAACAGTACATAATCACATTATGGAAAAGTCTAAATATTGAGAAGCTGCCAAGTTCACAGTAGTAGATTCGTGTTTTTCAACGTGATTTTTCACTTAAGAACTGAATTTTATCAAATACCATTTGAATAGTATCAGATAACATCATTTGTTCTCTTTGGAGTGACAGGCCCACTTCTTTCATTTCTGTGAAACATCCTGTTAGATATTCAAGTCTGAATAACCATAGTTTACTTATAGTTGTTTACTCAAGTAAAATAGTATGCTACATGCAAAAAGGTAGAGTAGCTTGCAACTAAGTTACATAAGTGTTTTCCCCCTGACACATTTGTACTTTGGTTTGTGCTTTGTACTTAACATTTTGTTACATAGAATATTAAAAAGATGGGAACTCAGAAATGGAAAATTTTAATACAGTCAGCTGTCCATATCTATGGATTCCACATTTCTGAATTCAACCAACTGCAGGTTGAGAATATTTGGAGAAAAAGTTGTGACTGTATTGAATATTTCCCTTCTCATTATTTTCCTAAAGGGTAATAATAATTATTGACATAGCATTTACATTGTGTTAGATATTATTATAAGTAATCTAGAAATGATTTAAAGTATGTGGATAGATGTGGGAAGATTATATGCAAATAATATGCCATTTTTTGTAAGGGACTTGAGCATCTATTGATTTTGGTTGGTGGGGGGATTGGAGTGAGTGGGGTTTAGGGTGATCCTGGAACCAAACTCTTGTGAATGTTGAGAGGTGAATAAAATTATTAATGTTTACTGCTTCATCCAGTAAACATTAATAAGTGAAATTTATAATTTTTTAAAAACTGCAAGTGTAGAGTTTGATATTCCTTCTTTGACCAGGTGAAGTCACTACTAACAGCTTCAACTGCCATTGCTTTTGTACGTGTGAAAAAGGCAAAATAGCATCTTAGTATTAATTTGAAAAATAACATCATTTTGGTAGTATTATGAAACTAGTTGGATCTTTTAGACCTCCTGAGACTTCCCTCTGAGAACCGCTGCTCTAGATGGAGAATGTATTATATATCCAGAAATACTAAGGTGAGACAAAGCAGAACTTTCTAGGTCAACTACAAGTAAATCTGTTATATCTGGAACTCAGAGTAGTATGATGAGAGAAAAAAGATAGTTTGGTCAAGATCACAAAAGGATTTTGGTATCCTGCTAAGGAGTGTAGTGTTTCTTCTATAGGCAAAGTGGTACTTTGAAGGATTTAAAGGAGAGAGGTGTATGATGGGCGATACTATTGTATTTATTTTTTAAAGATTATTCTTGTTACAATATTGCTGGTTGTAAGGAGGCCAGTGGAAAATGATGAGGTCCTAAACTAAGGCACTGTTTTGGTCATGTAGCCATAGAAGGTCAGAATGTTCAGACCATTTCAGGGCTTAGAGCATGTCCTTCCTAAAGCAAAATTGAGACTAGCAGCATCTTGCATACAGGCTAAGTGGTCAGGAACATGACAGACTACTTCCATCAAATTAGTTATAAGCTATCTTCTCAAATAATCTTTGGGCAGTTTTCTTTGGAAGGAAATCTAATCAAACACCAGAAGTGCCCTAGAATCTTTTTTGCATAAATGACTTCCAAAGATAATCACTATTCTGAGTTGTTACCATAATTAGTATTACCTGTATATACATTTCATATTAATAGAACCATATATACTCTTTTTTTTAATTGGTTCAGCATTGTCTTACATAATGAAGGGATTCATTGGTTCACATTCATGCATGAATACATATTGACAGAGTTGCTTAATCCTTATCCTTGTTCAGGATCTCCCCTCATTCCCCCCACTCCCTGATCTCATGATTCCTCTGTAGTTCCCCAAGTTACAGATATAAATGACCATATACATGTAATTTAAACATTGAAGTTACTGGATTTATATGCCTGCCTGGGTGCATTTGGGGTTCTCATGGGAGTCAACTGTGCTCTACAGTATTGAACACCCCCCTTTTTTCCTCCCTCCCTTAATCCTCCCTCCCACTTTCATAGCTATAGTCCCCACAGCTTGTGTGTTATGTCAGATTTGGTGGGTCTATTAAATAAACTTGACTAACTTTCATCCTGTCTTAGGTTTTACTCTAGCTTCCATATATGATAGAAAACATTCGACCCTTAAGTCTCTGGGTTTGGCTTGTTTCACTCAGCATGATTTTTTTCCATTTCCATCCATTTACTTGCAAAAGCCATGATATCATTCTTTCTGGTAGCTGAGTAGAACTCCATTGTGTGTGTGTGTGTGTGTGTGTGTATCACACACACACACACACACATACATATATATCATAGTTTTTAGATCCATTCATCCAATGAAGGGCATCTAGGTTGTTTCCATAATTTCACTGTTGTAAATTGAGCTTCTATAAACATTGATGTAGCTGTATTTCTGTAATAAGCTGATTCTGGCTCTTCTGGGAAAATACCCCGGAGTGGGCTAGCTTGGTCAAACGGTTGTTCCATCCCTAATTGTTAGAGGAGTCTCCACACTGCTTTCCAGAGTGACTGTACCAGTTTGCAGTCCCACCAACAGTGTTAGTGTTCCTTTCTCCCCCAAACCCCTCCAGCATCTGTTATTGTTTGTATTCTTCATTTTTGCCATTCTGACTAGAGTGAGGTGGAATCCTGGTGGTTTTGATTTGCATTTCTGATTGCTAGTGATGTAGAACTCTTTCTCATATCTTTTGAGTTTTTGAACTTCCTCTGTTAAGAAGTTTCCGTTTAGTTCAATAGCCCATTTATTGATTAGAGTGTTTGTGTTTTTGGTGTTAAGTTTTTTGAGTTCTGGATATTAGCCCCCTGTCAGAGAGGTAGCAGGCCATGATTTTCTCCCATTCTGTAGGTTCTCTCTTGATATTTTTTTTTTTTAAGAGAGAAGTACAGTGTGTGTGAGAGAGAGACAGAGACAGACAGAATAAATTTTTATTGAGTTTTTCACATGGCTTTCGTTGCTCCAACACTTAGTTATGTACGTGGGTGCCGGGTTTGAACCCGTGTACTTGCACATGCCGGACAAGCGCTGTAACAGCCAAGCCACCGCTCCAGACCCTCTCTTGATATTCTTTTTTTTTTTTTAAGAGAGAGGGGCCGTGAGACAGACAGAGAAAGAGAGAAACAACTTTATTTAGTGTTTTCACATGGCCTTAGTTGCTCTAACACTTAGTTGTGTATGTGGTGCTGGGGTTTGAACCCTGGTCCTCGTGCTTGCCAGGCAAGCGCTGAAACCACTGAGCCACCGCTCCAGCCCTCTCATGATATTCTTGACTAGTTTTTTAGCTGTTCAGAAGCTTTTCAGTTTAATGGCATCCCATTCATTAATTCTTGTGCCACAGGAGTCTTGTTAAGGAAGAAGGCTATATATACTCTTCTGTGTCTTGTGTCTAACACTGCCTTTGAAGTTAATAAGTGTATTTGGATATATCTGTGGCTTATTCTTTTATCATTGCTATGTAATATTCCATTATCTGACAGCAGCTATAATTTTTATAGAGATGTTTCCCATTTTGGGCTATAATGAATAATACTGCTATGAACTTTTTTTACAATGTTTTTATATGTGTAAGACACATATACTCACTTCAGTTGACTATGTACCTAGGAGTGGAGTTACTAGGTTATAGGTTATCTATATGTTTAAGTATTCCTGGTTTTTTCAATGTGGTTGCATTAATTGATTCTCCTTCCAGCAAGATGTGAAATTTCTAGTTGTGCTGCATCTTTGGCCACATTTAATATTGTCAGTCTTTAAAGTTTAGCTAATCTGTTGGAGGAGTAGTGGTGTGTTTTTGTAGTTTTAATTTGTATTTTCCTGATGACTTGATGCTGAATCTCTTTTTTCATATGCATATTGGTCTTTTAAGTATTCTCTTCTGTGAAGTGCCTGTTTAAATTTTTTTGTCCATTATTTACATTTGTTTGTCATTTTTCTTATTGATCGGTAGATATTCTCTCTTTTTTTTTTTTTAAAGAGAGAGGGAGAGAGAATCAATTTTATTTACTTTTCTGTCTGGGCTTTGCTTTGCCAACACTTAGTTGTGCATGTAGTGCCGAGGTCAGAACCCAGGTCCTCATGCGTGCCAGGCAAGCACTATATCTGCTGAACCACCTCTGCAGCCTCGGTGACATTCTTTCTCAATTTTTGCATATGAGTCCTTGGTTAGATTCATATATTTGCATATTCCTTGCTTGGATATTTATACATGATATAAACATAGGAGCACATTGATAAATCTGATGATTTTTCTGGATTCCCTAGTATATATCTTAACAGTGTAGGGTAGTGTCCTGTATGTTGTTGTTTATAGTACCAATTGCTTACATGTTGGGAATACCCATACTGATTTTCAGTAGTTAAGTGTGATGTTTTGAATTCATCTCAGCTGACTGCTTGGAACAAACTGCCCTAAAACTTAGTGGCTTAAAACTGTTTTCTTATGATGTAAATGGTTTGGCAGTTTGGACAAGGATCATTTGGCAGTCTCCCTCTATTCTACATTGTATTTGCTGGGCTTATTTAAGTGTTTTTGGTCAGTTGGTGGATTGACTGACAGTTGGACCTGGGTAGCCTTATTCACATTCTAGAATTTGATTTTTTTTCCCCCAGGGCTGACGATCGAACTCGGGGCCTTGTGCATGTTAGGCAAGCGCTCTGCCACTGAGCTAAATCCCCAACCTTCGTGTCTAGAATTGGATTGGAGCTGACAGCTAGGTTGATGTGGTGTCTTCTGCAGTCTGGCTTGGCTTCTTTGGATGATGACTAGGTTCCAAAAGGGAGAGAAGTTGCAAGGCCTCTTGAGGACTAGGCTCAGAAATTACAGTGTCATTCATGCTGCATTCTGTTGGTTAAAACAAGTCACAATGCCAGATGTGATTCAAGAAGCGGGAAAGGAACTCTGATCCCTGCCCCCCACCCCCTTTTTAAAATTGGTGCATTATAATTGTACATAATGATGAGTTTTTTTTTTTTTCATTTTTCTTTTTGGTTATGGGGGATTGAACCCAGGGGATCTTTACCACTGAGCCACTGAGCCACATCCTCATCCCTTTCTATTTTTTATTTTGAAACAAGGTTTTGCTAAGTTTCCTAGGGCCTTGCTAAATTTCTGAGGCTGGCTCTGAACTTGCAGTTCTCCTGTCTCAGCCTCCCGAGTTTCTGAGATTGCAGGCATGTGCCATCATGCCTGGCCATAATGATGGGATTTGTTGTTTAAACTCTGCGTTTTGTGTGTGTGTGTGTGTGTGTGTGTGTGTGTGTGTTAGGGATTGAACCCAGGGGTGCTTAATCATTGAGCGACATCCCCAGGGATAGGGTCTTGCTAAGTTGCTTGGGCCTCGCTAAGTTGCAGAGGCTGACTTTGAACTTGTGATCCTCCTGCTTCAGCCTTCTGTGCTGCTGGATTACAGGTGTGAGCCACTGTGCCCAGCTCTGAACTCTGCTTCTTCCTTTTTCTTTTTTTAAAAAGGGGCTGGATTAATAAATCAGTTAATAAAATTGATTCTTTCTCTTTCTCTTTTTCTCTATTCAGCTCTCTTAAAAAACAAAAAAGAGGGAGAGGGACAGTGAGAGAGAAAAAGAGAATCAGTTTTATTTAGTTTTTCATGTGGCTTTCGTTGCTCCGACACTTAGTTATGTATGTGGTGCTGGGGTTTGAACCTGCGTCCTCACGCATGCCAGGCAAGCACCATAACCACTGAGCTGCCGCTTCAGCCCCTGAGCTCTGCTTCTTGATAGAAATTTCTGCAAATAATTGTAGCCAAGTTGAATAATGTGATAATGATAAATGTGGGCATGGTTCTTCCTTGTTCTTTCCCCCTTTCCCTTTCTTTCATTCCTTTGAAATTAAATGGGTGATTTTTTTTGTTTTTAGTCTCTTTACTTATTTTTTATATTCATTTTTTTTAAGTTAATGTTGGAACAAAGAAAGCTTACTTGGTTAAAGGTTATTGCTGAAACTTTAGTTTCTTGCCCAGCTAATTTTGATCTTAAAAAAATTGGTAATTGTGGGTGGCGTGATGTGGATCAGTGGTTGGTTATGGCTTGCCTGGCATGTGCAAGGACACAGATTCGTATCCCAGCATCATGTATGCAATGAAGTGTCGGAGCAACAAGGGCCACATGAAAAACTAAATAAAAATTGATTCTATCTCTCTCACTGTCCCTCTCTCTTAAAAAAAAAAAAATTGGTAATTGCTGAGGGTTAACAATTGGTTTTTTTTTTTTTTTTTTGTACTGGGGATTGAAATCAGGGATGTTTTACCACTGAGCTACATCCCCAGCCCTTTTTATTTATTTTTCATTTTGAAACAGGACCTCACTGAATTGCTGAGGCTGTCTTGAACTTGGCAGTCCTTCTACCTCAGCCTCCTAAATTGCTGGGATTATAGGCATGTATCAATCACTACACCTGGCTCTCTCTGGTCCTTTTATGAGCTCTGTTCCCAGCGTTTCCATGGTTTGTTAGTTATTCAGAGTTACTAATGTTGCCCTGAAATAACTTTTCTTTTGCCAGATGTTCCAATGAAGGTAGGAAGAAAAAGGCTCAATAGCAGGAGAAGGTGTCTAGATTGTAGCTGTCTTGAGTAGACAGTGTTTTTTTTTTTTTAACATGAAATAAACAAGAAATAAGAATCTCAGGCAAGGCTGAGGTGTCAGTGACCTATCAACCTATCAGAATGAATCAGCATAATTCCTAGGTGAAGTGACAATGTCAACACAGTGAGCACCTTGCTCTGAGTTTATTAGACCTCTCAATAAGGTAGCTGTCAGAGTCCCTTATTTTAGAGAAAAGTAAGAATCATTGTTCAAGATTCAGCTGATTTAAAAAACAGTTATAGAGGGTGAAGGTTACTTTGAGTATAGGTGCACCATTGAAAGTGACATGTGGCTGTTTTTTAGATTACAGCCATTTTGGTGTGGCCAATTGTCATAGTTGTTCAGATCTTTGAAAATTGATTACAGGTGACTGGAGGCCATTGTGCTTCTCTGAATAAGTTTAATTAATTGCTTTGAGTCCTGGACAAGTGAATTTTTTAACTGTATTTTCTGACTTACCTGTTGCCCAAACTAGTGATAATTTTATGTGGATAGGAACTTAGGTGGCATTTTATTGCAAAATATAAATGTCATCTACTAACTACTAGAAGTCTAGGACAAAATATCTGTTTTTCTGGTGACAGGGTCATTAAAGCTTTGTAGAGTGTTTCACTAGTCAGATGATTGAACTGAATTATCCCATTCCTTTGAGGTTATCTTTAAGACATTTGGAGAGCTTCACAGAGCTCTTAGCTATAGTGGTTCTCTTACAGGTGTTTGCATCTTGGGTGAGTTTAGCCTAAGTTGCTCTGGGATGTGAGGAACTTCTTGCAGTCAGCAGTAGTAGCTGGATCTTTGGCAATTGCTACAGCTTGAGATGATTGGATTTGGGCCCCACAGATCCATAGAACTGTTGTGAGACATGATTGCCATGTTATTTTCTTTTTCTTTTCTTTTTTCTTTCAACAGTAACACAGTTTTATTCGGGACAAAACTGGGGCAGGGCAGTGGGCACTGAGACCCCTGCCATGTTATTTTCTGAGTGTAAATTTTACCTTCAGAGAAAGGAAGGGAGATTTCTGAGAATACAAGATAGATTATTAGAATGAAGAAGAGAACACAGGGTTGACAGCTTGGTCATCTTGTTGGCTATACAAATACGATTTAAATACCTTAAAAAGCCTAAGTTTGGGGCTAGAGCAGTGGCTCAGCTAGTAGGGTGCTTGCCTGGCATGTGGGAGGATGTGGGTTTGAACCCTAGCACCACATATATAACAAAGTATTGTGATAATGAAAGCCACATGAAAAACTATTTAAAATTGATTCTTTCTCTCTCACTGCCTTTTATTTAAGTTTTTTTTTTTTTTAAAGAGAGAGGGACTGCTGAGCCACTGCTCCACCCCCCACCCTTTTCCCCTGCCCCTTTTAAATGAAGAGAGGGACAGAGAAAGAGCCACATCCCCAGCCTATTTATTTATTTATTTAAAGGAGAGAGAGGGACAGTGAGAGAATCAATTTTATTTAGTTTTTCATATGGGTTTCATTTCTCAGACATTTAGTTTTCTATGTGGTGCTGGGGTTCGAACTTGCATCCTCCCATATGCCAGGCAGACTGCCCAGGCAAACACTGTAACCGCTGAGCCACCGCTCTGGAACTTCTGATCCTCCTGCCTCAGTCTCTGGAGTTGCTGGGATTATAGGCATGCCCCACCATGCCCAGCAAGAGCTTACTTTTTTTTTTTTTTTTAATTTTGAGAGAGAGGGACAGTGAAAAAGAGATAGAGAATCAATTTTATTTAGTTTCTTTTTTGTTTTCATGTGGCTTTTGTTGCTCCCACACTTTGTTGTGTACATGGTACTGGGGTTCAAACTTGCATCCTTGTGCATGCCGGGCAAACGCCAGAACCGCTGAGCCACCACTCCAACCCTAATAGCTTACATTTTTGTCTGGGAAGATAGGGAGTTTTTTAGTAAATAAATAAGATAGTTA
This sequence comes from Aplodontia rufa, assembly GCA_004027875.1. Taxonomy (NCBI): domain Eukaryota; kingdom Metazoa; phylum Chordata; class Mammalia; order Rodentia; family Aplodontiidae; genus Aplodontia; species Aplodontia rufa. The sequence continues at coordinate 129,998 of PVKS010000529.1, forward strand.
TAGATTATGATAAATTCTGTGAAGAAAATAGATGTAGTGTTGTGATAGAGAACAGCAAAGTAACAGTGGATTCTTCAGATTGGGATGATCAAGGAAGACTTTTTCAGTGGTATATGAACTGTTTGTTGAAAGGGAGGCAGAAATCCCATTTCCTTGAATAAGCAGATTATCCTGACAGAGGCCATAACAAATACAAAGACTGTAGGGAGAATTTGGTTTGGTGTGTTCAAGAATAGATAGGGCAGGGCTGGAGCAGTGGCTCAGCGGTTGTGATGCTTGCCTTGCATGCATAAGTACGTGAGTTCAAACCCCAGCCCCACATACATGGTGAAGTCTCAGAGCAATGAGGGCTACATGAAAAACTAAATAAAATTATTTCTCACTTTCTTTCTCTCTCTCACTGTCTGTCCCTCTTAAAAAAAAAAAAAGGATAGGCCAGATTTTGTAGGGCTTTATAGTCATTTATTTGCATGGATGACAGCCAGTTTAATGAGGAAGCTAAAATATACATTTTAAAAAGATCACTCATGTATTTCTGGAAGAACACATTGCAGGATGCCAAGGGTAATAGAAGCTACACTAGTTATGAGGCAGTTGCATTTTATTAAAAAACTGCATGCTGGGGCTGGAGCAGTTGGTCAATGGTTAGAGTACTTGCCTGACATGTGTGAGGACCCCGGTTCAAACCCCAGCATCACATATATAACTAAGTGTCAGAAAAACAAAGACCAGATGAAAAATAAGATTGTCTCTTTATCTCACTCTTTAAAAAAAGCAACAAACAAAAACAAAAAACAAATCAACCAACCAAACAAAAAAAAAAAACCCTGCAAGCTGGGAGTTCCTGAGAATGGAGGGCAAAAATGAATTAAACTTCTTCCCAAAAGTATTCCACTTTTAATTATGATAAAATTACAACTGGGGTAAGAAAACTATTACAGCAATTAGTACTAGTATGTGTTTTGAATTATGTTGCTCCAGATTCTCAGAGTTGGAGATCCACCTCTTGGTGTGGCATGATTCTCAGTGTGAACCTATAGTGCTCACTGAAAAATCACATGTGTTAGGGTGTGGCTTGAAGGCTGGTAGGGAAAGGGAACTAATAATTTCTTGGCATGGGGGAGAACAAGGCATTTCATGGGAAACAATTTGCCATATGGGTAGTGTTTTAGGACCAAGGTTAGAGAAGAAAAGTGGAAGGGCAATGTCCTCTGCTTGTGCCTTTCCTACCATAACCACATATTCGGATGCCAAAACCCTGAGGTGTAGGAACTATAAAGAATTTGAAAAGTTGGGTTTTTTTTTTCATGTAAATCTTTGTAAGGTATCAAGAGGGAAGAATTTAGTTGATGTTATGTTTGTGGAATAGACTTGTAAAACCAAATGGTGTTTTGGGGATTCTCATTTCCGCATAGAATAAAGGCTTAGGTGTTTTTCGTTTTTTGCTTTTTTTTTTTTTTTTTAAAGAGAGAGGGCCAGTAAGAGAGAGAATAAATTTTATTTAGCTTTTCATTTGGCTTTCATTGCCCTGACACTTTGTTGTGTGCATGGTGTTGGGGTATGTACCTACTTCCTTGTGAATGCGAGGCAAGTACTGTAACTGCTGAGCCATCACTACGCCAGTCCCAGGCCTAGGTGTTTTAAGGGCTTGCAGGAATTTAGATTGGCTTGGGCACATGAGGGTTCTAGTGGTGACACTCACTGTTTAAGACTCCTCAGCATTCAAGACTCCTGCAGTGGTGGATTTATAACCTCAGGATTTGTAATAACAAAAATAATGAATCCTGCAGATGGAGAGAGGATATATTAAATTATGTGCTTGTTGTCTCTTTGGCCTCTCTTCACTTTTACTTCTCACCTACTCAGAAAGATTCTAGATCAACTTGCTCAGTTCTAGGCTTGTATAAAAAAGTATTTTGTAGCTGGGCACAGTGGTGGTACACGTCTATAATCCTAGAGGTTTGGGAGGCTGAGGCAGGAGAATTGCAAGTTCAAAGCCAGCCTCAGCAACTTAATGAGACTGTAAGCAACTTAGCAAGACCCTGTCTCAAAACGAAAAATGAAGCAGGCTGGGAATGTGGTTCAATGGTTTAGTGCCCTTGGGTTAAATTACCAGTACCCCTTCCTAATGCCCCCCCAAAAAGTAATGGATTAAAAGCACCTGAGGAATTCCAAAGAGTTAAGACTGGTGATTGATTTATATTAGAAAGCAGGCCAAGAACTGCCTATAAAAAGAGGGGATCAATAGAGGAGAGATCCAAATGAACAGATTTTTTTAAAATTGTGAATTGAGAGTGGGAATGGCTATAGAGGATTTAGATACGTGGTGAAAGAAAATATTAAGAAGTGCTCCTATGGATTTTGAATTAAATCTATTTGAGGGTCTAATATATTAAGATTTAAAATTGCTTTTAACTTTTTTTTTTTTTTTTTTTTTTTGAGGTTAGACTTGTTTCTTATATGTGATGCCATTCCAGCACTGGACTCATGGAGGCTGAACATTTATTCAGGTAATAATAGGCAATATTTAAGAGCACTTTCTATGTGCTGGGCAACAAACTAAGTACAGTGCCTATATTTTCATTTAATCCTTACTTAATACCATGTGGTTGAAAGTATTATTGTACCAATTTAATAGATGAAGAAATTGAGATTCAGGGAGTACATCAAGATTGAATTCAGCTGACTTAAAAAAAAAAAGGTTTTTTTGCTGGAATTGAAGTGAAAGACTCTGGTGGCTTAGGTTAGATGAAGTCATTTGTTCACTGGGCATTGATTTCATGAATGTAACGTGGTTTTGATTGGACTTCACAACAATATCCCACTAGTGAGTATACTATACTCTTTTTTTTTTTTTTTTTAAGAGAGGCTGGAGCAGTTACAGTGTTTGCTAGGCACATGTGAATATTCGGGTTTGAACCCAGCACCATGTATACAATGAAGTATTGGAGCAATGAAAGCCACATGAAAAACTAAATAAAATTGATTCATTCTTTCCCTCCCCTCCCCTCCTTCTCTCTCTCTCTAGTAGACAAACTGGGTATGGTGGTGCACATCTAAAATCACAGCAACTAGAGAGGCTGATGATACAGGAAGATAGGAAGTTCAAGACTAGCAATAGCAACTTAGCAAGCCCCTAAACAACTTAGTGAGAACCTGTCTCAAAATAAAAAAAGGGCTGGGGATGTGGCTCAGTGGTAGTGTCCCTGGGTTCGATCTCCAGTACCAAGAAATAAATTAATTAAATAGTAAATATATTTTTTGATAAAGAAAATTTCAATTTAGGATTTTTTCTTTTTTTTGTGTGTGGTTTTTTACTTTTTGTGGTACTGGGGATGGAACCCAGGGCCTTCACACTGCTCTGCAAGCACTCTACCTCTGAGTTATATTCCAGCCCTTTTTAGTTTTTGAGGCAGGGTCTGCTGAGTAGTTGCCCAGATTGGCCTTGATGTTCCTGCCTCAACCTTCCAAGTAGCCGGGATTACAGGTATGCACCACTGTGCCTGACACAATTTAGGATTGTTAAACTTTTAAATTTATTTTTTTAATTTTATTTATTTCTTCATTTATTTTTTAAGAGAGAGAATCAATTTTTTTTTTTTAAAAGAAGGACAGTGAGAGAGAGACAGAGAGAATCAATTTTTATTGAGTTTTTCACATGGCTTTCGATGCTCTGACACTTAGTTGTGTACGTGGGTGCTGGGGTTTGAACCCACGTGCTTGCGCATGCCCGGCAAGCTCTGTAACCGCTGAGCTACCACTCCAGCCCTTTAGAGAATCAATTTTTATTTCGTTTTTCATGTGGCTTTTGTTGCTCCGACACTTCATTGTGTATGTAGTGCTGGGGTTTGAACCTGCACACTCGTGCATGCCAAGTAAGTGCTGTAACTACCGAGCCCCCACTCCAGCCCGCCAACTTAAGCTTTTTTTTTTTTTTTTTTTTTTTAAGAGAGGGACAGTGAGAGAGAGAAAGAGCGAATCATTTTTTTTTTTTTTTTTAATTTTCACATGGCTTTCATTACTTCAGCACTCTGTTGTATATGTGGTGCTGGGGTTCCAACCCCTGTCCTCAAGCGTGCCAGGCAAGTGCCATAGTTGCTGAGCTACCCCTGCAGTCCTGGGGGGTTTTCTTTTCTTTCTTTCTTTTTTTTTTTTTAAATAGAGGGACAGTGAGAGAGAAAGAGAATCAATTTTTATTTAGGTTTTCATGTGGCTTTCATTGCTCTGACACTTCATTGTATATGTGTGCTGGAGTTTGAACCTGTATACTGGTGCATGGCAGGCAAGCACGCAGTCGCCAAGCCACTGCTAAAGCCCCCAATTTAGGATTTTTAACCTTGAAATTTTTCTAGGGCTAGAGGTGTAACTCAGTGGTGGAGCATGTACTTAACATGTGAGAGGCCCTGGGTTCCATCCCCAGCACCAAAAAATACCCAGAAAACAAAATAAAAAATGAACTTTTCTAACTTTTTGTAAAGTAGATAAAAAGTTTTGAAATACTTTAAATTTGAGAGAATATCTTTATGATATAAATATAATGAATTCTCAAGAGATGATTAATATAGATAGCAAAAGTCTTGCTGATTTTTTTCTTGAGATACTATGTATAGGTACTTTGAGCTTTAAAGAACCTAATTAGGGTTTCTTTTTTCTTTTTTTTTTTTAAACAGGGAGAGAGAAAGATAATCAGTTTTATTTATTTTTTCATCTGGCCTTTGTTTCTCCGACACTTACTTGTTTGTATATGTGGTGCTGGAGTTTTAACCCAGGTCCTGGTGCATACCAGGCAAGCCCTTTTAACTGCTGATCCATCACTCTAGCCCCTAATTAGGGTTTCTTATAAGGTTTTTTGTTTGTTTGTTTTAGGCATTGAAACCAGGGATGCTTTACTACTGAGCCACATCCCTAGCCTTTTTTTTTTTTTTTTTTAAAGAGAGAAGGACAGTGAGAGAGAGAGAGAGAGACAGAAAGAATCAATTTTTATTGAGTTTTTTACGTGGCTTTTGTTGGTCTGACATTTAGTTGTATACCTGGGTGCTGGGGTTTGAACCTGTGTACTTGTGCATGCCAGGCAAGTGCTGTAACCAGCGAGCTACCATTCCAGCCCCATTTCTAGCCATTGTTATTTTTTATTTTGAGACAGGGTCTTGCTAAGTTGCTTAGGGCCTTGCTAAGTTGCTGAGGCTGGCTTTGAACTTGTGATCCTCCTGCCTTAGCCTCTGGAGTTGCTTAAATTACAGGCATGTGCCACTGACTGGGCTTTCTTTCTTTCTTTCTTTCTTTTTTTTTTTTTTTTTAAAGAGAGAGGGACAGGGAAAGAAAGAGAAGGAGAGAATCGATTTTATTTAGTTTTTCATGTGGCCTTTGTTGGTGTTTGAACCCACATCCTCATGAATGCCAGGCACAGAGCCAGGGCTCCAGCCCAACCAGGCTGGCTTTGTGCATCTAAAATGCTTGCTTACAGATCACATTAATCGCAATACTCTTGTCAAATATAGAGAAGAAATGAGAGGGTTTCTAGTAGTACCATCTGAAGATTAATCAAAAATGAAGATTGAGGGGCTGGAGCAGTTGCGGCGCTTGTCTGGCATGCACAAGTACGCAGATTCAAACCCCAGCATCACGTACACAACAGAGTGTCAGAGCAACGAAGGCCACGTGAAAAACTAAATAAAGTTGCTTCTCTTCCTCTCTCTCTCTCTCTCTCACTCTCACTCTCCCTCTTTTAAAAAAAAATGAAGTTTGAGTATCTCTGAAATGATAATGTATATTAAGTGGAAGTATTTTTAAGTATATAAAAATCAAAATTTATTTGCTTCTTCCTGTGGTTTTCCATATTTTTTGCCCAGTGTTTTCTATATACTTAATTAGATAAATTAAAATTGCTTTTAGCATTTATAACTTTGTCAGTTATTGAGTGGCCAGCATGAGCATGTGCCCTATTTCCCTTTCCCCATCCTTTTTTTATCTTTTTTTTTTTTTAAGAGAGAGGGACAATGAGAGAGAAAGAAAGAGAGAATTTTATTCATTTTTTTCATGTGGGTTTTGTTGCTCCAAGACCTCGCTGTGTTTGTGGTGCTGGGGTTTGAACTTGTGTACCCGCACATGCCAGGAAAGCACCATAACCGCTGAGCTACCGCTCCAGCCACTTTCCCCATTCTTTCTAAAGATCAGCTTTGTCAAGGTATAACTGACATACAGTGAACTGTCTACATACAAAAAGTGTACAGTTTCTTAAATTTTGACATTTGCGTGTACCTATAAAACTATCACCACAGTCAAGGTAATGAGCATATCCCCATAAGTTTCCTTATCCCCATTTTTTTTTTTTTAAGTGAGAGAGGGGACAGTGAAAGAGAGAGAGAATCAATGCTATTTAGTTTTTCATGTGCCTTTCATTGCTCTGACACTTTGTTGTGTACGTGGTGCTGGGGTTCCAACCCATGTCCTTCCGCATGCCAGGCAAAAGCTGCAACCTCTAAGCTACCACTCCAGCCTCCTTATCCCTAGTTTTAATCCTTCTGTTAAACTTTGTGAGTCTCCAGGTAACCACTCATTTACTTAATGTTACTATAGAATAGTTTGCATTGTCTAGAATTTTATATAAATGGAATCATATAGTGTATCTACTAACTTATTTTTGGTCTGGCTTTTTACACTTAGTTTTATTATTTTGGTATTCATCTATATTGTATATATTAGTCGTTTGTTCATTTTTATTCCTGAATAGTAATCCATTAATAATATAGTATAAAAGGGAACAGATAATATTTGACCTTTTGTATCTGACTTTTTCACTTGCAATGTTTTTAGGTTTATTCAAATCATAATGTATATTTGTATTTTGTTCCTTTTATGTCTTAAATAATATTCTTTTGTATATTTGTGTATGTATATATACATACATATATACACACATATATATGTTACATGAATATGTATAACAGCTTTTTATACCCATAATATAAAAACAACTCAAATGTTCAACTGAAGGAGACAGTTTGAATCTTTTAGTTATATGTCTAAGAGTGGAAATGCTAGGCATATGATAATTCTATGTTCAGATTTTTGAGGAAACGCTGACTTTTTTGATAGCACTGGATCATTTTACAATCTGGGAATGCAGTGTTGGAGATACAGTCTAGGGTCTTTTGCATGCTAGGAAAGTGCTGTACCTCTGAGCTACACATCCAGCCTGTATATCAGTTTTTATTATAGTTACCTTAGTGGATACGAAGTGGTAGCTCATTGTGGTTTTGATTTGCATTTCTTTGTTGACCATTTGGTGTTGAATTTTTTTTTTGGGTGCTTGTTGGCCATTTGTATATGACCTTTGGAGAGTGTTTTAAGTCTTTAGCTCATTTTCTAAATTGTCTTCTTTTAAGAGAGAGTTTGATTTTTTTCATCTGGTTTTTGTTTTTCCTGCACTTAGCTGTGTATGTGGTGCTGGGGATCAAATCCTGGTCCTCGGGCATGACAGGCAAGCGCTGTAACCGCTGAGCCACCGCTGCAGCCCCAAGAAGTTTAGTTATTTTAGCTCAGTTTAGGTTATTGATTTATTTTCAACCAAATTTTATATGTGGAGGGTAGTAGGAGTCCAACATACTCTTTTGCATGTGGGTATCCATTTGCCACAGCACCATTTGTTGAAGAGAGTATTCATTCTCTATTGAATGGTGTTGGCATCCTTGTCAAAAATCACTTGGTTATTATGGCATGGTGGGCATACACCTAAAATCCTAATTAATCAGGATTATAAATTTGAAGTCAGCCTGGGCAACTTAGTGAAAGCCTGTCTCAAAATTAAAAATGAGAACGGCTGGGGAGGGGCTGAAGTGGTGGTTCAGTGTTTGGAGCACTTGTCTGGCATGCACAAGGACCAGGTTCAAACCCTAGCACCACGTACACAACCAAGTGTCAGAGAAACAAAGGCCAAATGAAAGAATAAATAAAATTGATTCTCTCTCTTTAATAAAAAGTGGGGTGGTGCTGGAGAATGTAGCTCAGTGGTAAAGTGCCCCTGAGTTCAATCATATATAAAAATCTGTCATTAGACGTTTGGGTTTATTTTTGGATTCTCATTTCTGTTGGTCTCTGGCTGTCCTTATGCCAGTATTGCATTGTTTTAATTGTGGTAGCTTTGTAGTAAGTTATGAAATCAAGAGGAATGATGGATCAGAGGGCAATCTGGTTATGACGTCTCTCACCCCATTGATCATCAGGATTGATTCTACTGATCTGACTGGTCAGGTGGGTGTCCTCTCTATTCCCTCACAACTCCATGCATCATCCTTCCTGAAGTTGTTTGCTTGGTGGAAGAGGGCAACCTTCGGTGATAGAAGAGGATCATTCTTTTGTCCAGGGTATATGAGTAAGCTGTACATCCCTTCTAGAACTTCCAAGCTCTCAAGCTCTCAAGATATGGGTCTTTCTACCTTGTTTTTCTATTTCAATATTATTTTGGCTGTTCAGGATCCCTTACAGTTTCCCATGAATAGCTGTAACTACCTATGTTAACAATGAAGAAAGATAATGTTGAAGTAGGGATTATAAACGAACACAATAATTTCTAACAATGTAGTTAGATTAATACCAACATAATTACAATAGTATGTAAAATCTCTTTTACTTCCATTTCCTCTCCTCTCTTTTGTACAGTTATTGTACAAATTATGTCTTTTTTTTTTGGTACTGGGTATTGAACCCAGGGGTGGTTAACCACTAAGGCACATCCCTAACCCTTTTTATTTTATTTTGAGATAGGGTTTTTTTTTTTTTTTTTTTTTTTTTTTAAATAAAGAGCGGGGCACAGTAAGAGAGAGAGAAAGAATCAGTTTTCTTTAGTTTATTTTATGTGGCTTTTGTTGCTCTGACACTTTGTTGTGTTCTTGGTGCTGGGGTACGAACCTGCATCCTCGCACATGCCCGGCAAGTACCATAACCACTGAGTCATCACTATAGCCTGAGACAGTGTCTTGCTGAGTTGCTGAGGCTGTCTTTGAACTTGCTATCCTTCTGTGTCAGCCTCCTGAGCTGCTGGGATTACTGAGGTGTGCCACCATGCCCTGCCAAATTGCATCTTTATACATAGTGTCCTCATGCAAAAAATATATAGCAATACTCTATGAACATTTTATCCAGTATCTGTCACTGGTAATACTGTATAACACTAAAATTAGGAAACTGACTTTGGTGAAATCTAAAGTTTATTTGATCAGTTTTATATGCATTTAGTGAGTATGTATAGTTCTGTACAATTTCATTTGGCCCATTGTGTTGACTGTTGTCTAATAATTCATTCTTTTCTCATGTTTTTTTTTTTTTTTTTTTTTTTGGCTCTGGGAGATTTAATTGAGCGGCACCTTACCACTGAGCTACATTCACAGCCCATTTTATTTTTTATTTTGAGACAGGGTCTTGCTAAGTTGCTGAGGCTGGTCTTGAACTTTCCATCCTCCTGTCTCTGCCTCCTGACCCACTGGAATTACAGGCATGTAGTCTGTGACCAGCATTCATGTTTTAAAAAAGGGAGAATAGAAGTTAAACAGGGCTCAGGCCAAAAGATATTTAATGTTGTTCAGTGTCTGTTGAAGCCCATGTACTTCCACAGATTTAGAAATCAATCAGATATGGGCTTAGAGCTAGAAATAGGTCAGCTACCATAGCACAAGATTATGATGTGAAAAGATTTTAGTGACATCTTGTGCATGATAATATATTCTTTCTTGTTCAGGGTTCTCTTTGTATGTATTGCTAAGTTCTGGATATTTTATGCTTTTTTTTTTTAGATGATATAGAATTAAAATTGAGGGGAAAACATTAACAAACATTCAAGAACAAATGTATATATGCTTAGTTATCTAGGGCTAATGCCATGTCATGGATGCCCAGCTTGGGTTCCCCATGTTGCTGTTTCCCCCAGAAGAACCCCTTTTGTGCTTTTTCTCTATTCTTTTTATTCTTTTTCTCAAAAGATTGGCCAAATGTGTAAAAACCATAATTTCTACATTTTTTTTTTAAGAGAGAAGCAATCTTTATTTAGTTTTTCATGTGATTTTCATTCCTCAGACACTTTGTTGTATATGTAGTGCTTGGGTTTAAACTCAGGTCCTGGGGCTGGAGTAGTGGCTCAGTGGTTTCGGCGCTTACCTGTCAAGCACGAGGACCCGGGTTCAAACCCCAGCACCACATACACAACTAAGTGTTGGAGCAACTAAGGCCATGTGAAAAACTAAAGTTGTTTCTCTCTTTCTCTGTCTCTCTCACTGTCCCTCTCTCTTTTAAAAAATAAAAATAAACTCAGGTCCTCATGCTTGTCAGGCAAGCGCTGTAACCGCTGAGCCACCGCTCCAGCCCCCATAATTTCTACATTTAACAGCAAGAATTGACTAGGTAAAGAAGGCTTTCCATTCTAGCTGCATCTAGTTAAGTAATTCTCCTTTGATCTTTGCTATTTGTTTTAGGGCTTATATCAAAGTTTGATGATGTGTAGTATATACTTTATGGCTTTTTAAAGATTTATGTCTGTATTTCAGAGCTGTTCTAATCTATGTAAAAATCACCGTGTGATAATGGTATTACCACACAACACCTCAAACATTTGAAGAAAATATTTCTTTGGAGTTGTTTTCTGGAATTAAGCCATGTTTCAGTAACAAGGCTGACTTTGAGCTCTGCTATAATCTTCTGCTAGAGCTGCTTCTGATTGTGCCTGTCCCATCAATAAAGTTTTATTTCTATTTCCAGTCTGCTTGGTAGATGAATGGTGTAGTAGCTTGGAATACCAGTCAGCTGTTTTTGACAGTGCCTATCATGATGCCTTGCCGGTGATTACTAACTCATTATTGTTGGATGAATGATTGCCTTTCATTGAGTTACTGGTTCAGTAAATTCCCGCCTTGCTTTTCACCCAGGATTTTTCCTTTTCTGTCCATTTCCATCCTTTTGTTCAATTTCTTGTTTGCATTTCCCATGGAGGGCAAAGAAGATGAATCTGAATCCATTCTGGTGTTTATGAGTAAGTGATGTTTAAAAAATAAAACATCGTATAAGAAAAGTTTTCTACACTTGGTTAAAATGAGATTTTGAGTTAATATTGATTTTATTTTTCCATTGTGTTTCTCCCTGCCATTACTAGTGGTAGATTAGATTTTTGCTAGGTTTTATTTTTCTTTAAAACCCTAACCAATATTTTGTCTCTTTAATTTATAACTAATGTTTTACTTTTCATTTTAATTTGTCATTTCTATAACTTCTCCCCCACTTCCATATGAAAGTCTTTTCCTCCTCTCAATTCCTTAATTAATGGTATTTCTGTGTTTTCCTTCCATCCTTTTTTTTTCTCTTTCTGTTACTTTGGCACTTTTCTCTCTATGCAGCCTCCATTGTGGTCCCAATCGAAGTTCAAGGTTTCAGCTATCCCCAGAGTTTGGTGGTCTAGATTTCTAGTCCTACCTATGTAGCTGCCTTTTGGATACTTTAATTTTGTCACCCCATTTATTGTATATTAAAAAGAACTTTATCTCTTCTTTCCTTCCCTCCTTCCTTCTTCCTCTTCCTTCTCCTGCCCCTCTTCCTTTTTCCATATTTCTTCATTCTTCTTCTTTTTATACAGAGGATTGAACCTAGGAGTGTTCAACCTACAAGCTATATCCCCAGCCCTTTTTTATTTTTTTTTATTTTTGAAACATGGGCTTGCTAAGTTGCCTAGGCTGCCCTTAAACTTAAGGTCCTCCTGCCTCAGCCTCCCACATACCTGGGATTAGCATGCACCACCATCCCCAGTTTGTCATCTTTTCAAACTGGTTTCTTCTTCAATATCCCTATGTTATACTGAGTGGAAATGTCATGTACCCATTGGTTCTCAAGATTTTTTGATATCACAGCTTTTATACTATCAAAAATGATTGGATCCAAAGAGCTTTTATGTAGATTATGCCTATAAATATTAATTAATGTATTAGAGATTAAAACTTGAAAAAATTTACAAACATTAATCCTTTAAGTAAATGACAGCACATGTAAGGCCCTGGTTTGATCCTGAGCACCACCACCACAACAACAAAAGAAAATAAAGCAATTATATGTTAACATAAAAGCAGATTTTTATGAAAAGTAATTTTTCCCAAAAGCCACAACAATTTTTTTGCAAATCTTTCCCCTGCCCCAGTGCTTGGGATCAAACTCGGGTTTCTCTGTTAAGCTAGCCAAGTACTCTACCAGCAAATCTATTTAACAGGGTTAATAGAATACAGTTAGTTTCTCAGATCTTCCTTTCATTCAGGCTAGTGGCAATATTACATGTTACGTAGCTTCTGGAAAACTCTACCATATATCTGGCATGAGAGTCAGAAGGGCAAGCAGGGTCTTAATGTGAAAATGCTGCCCTCACTCCCTATTGTCCAGGTCAGTCTCTTAGCTCCTGGGCTCAGATGATCCTCCCACTTCAGCCTTTGGAGAAGCTGGGCCTATAGGTATGTTCTACTGCTCCTGGCTATAAAAATGTGTTTGACCTTGCAGGTCCCATAAAAAAGTTGTTGAGGATTTCTAGGGGTTCCAGGCCATACTTTATGACTGCTTTTCTATCTAGTTCCCCAGTTCCACACTTAGAACATCTTCTCTTCTCCCAGGTAAACATCACACACATCTCATGTCACTAAGTCTTAAAGATTCTACCTCCTTAATGTCTTTTTCCCTCCCTGGCACCAGGGAGTGAACCCAGGGGTGCTTTGCTACTGAGCTACATCACAGCCCTTTTTAAAATTTTTGGAACAGCGTCTCTTTAAGTTGCCAAGCCTGGCCTCAAACTTGCAATCTTCTTGCCCTCAGCCTCTCAAGTTGCTGGGATTATAGGTATGTGCCACCACTTCTTTAATGTCTCTTAAGACAGTCTCCTCATTTCAAAAGAAGTCCTCTTTTGATTTTTTTTTTTTGCATTGATGGAAATTGAACCCAGTACCCATCATATATGCTAGGCAAGTCCTCTACCACTGAGCTATATCCCCAGCCCCCAAGGAAATACTCTTATCATTCCATTTTATAGATGAGGAAATTGAGGATGCGATAGATTAACTTTCCTCTGGTTGACTAACTGGTAAATAGGTCTCCATTTCTCCATTTGGCTAAAAATTATTTGTCCTTGAGGATCAAGCTTATTAATTTCTTTGGGACAGGAATATTAGACTATATCCCAGAATGTTTATCTCTAAAAGAAGAATGCATATTGAGGTTCTCAAAATATAATGTCCCTCTGGGCCTCCTTATTCTGCTCATTCTAAGCATGCACGACTCTTAGTTTAGGAGGACCTATAAAACATCATATTGTTAATTCTTCTAAACTTTTAAAATAGTGACCCTGATCTTATTGAATTAGTTTAGTGAAGAATAAACAAAAAATAACAGTTAATATTTATTTAAATGCTTTCCATGTATCTAAGCATTATATCTATGTATTAACTAATTTAATCTGTATAGCCCTGTGAGATAGTTACTATTACCTTTGTTTTACAGGTAAAGGAGACAGAGACATTAAGAGGTTACCAGCCACAAGATCACACAGCATGTAGGTGGCATAGCTAGAAATCAAATCTCCTGACAATTATAATATATAAAATCTTCTTTACCCAAGATCATATTATTAGATTTCTTGTTGGGATAAAGTTAAGAATTAGAGGTAAAATTACATGGCACAAGATTTGTGTTAATCAATGTAAGTATGATCATGGAATTCAGGGTTCTTGGTAGTTTATTTTGCTGGTGCCCACCAATATCATACTTATCTTTTGCTAATAGCATTTTGAGATGACCAAGAGTTTTTCTTTAGGATGATGCCTTTTGTTGTCTATGAGTTCCAGAATCACATCAATATGGGTGATTCATTTTTTTTTTTTTGAGAGAGGGAATCAGTTTTATTTGGTTTTTCATCTAGTTTTTATTCCTTGGACACTTAGTTGTGTATGTGGTGCTGGGGTTCATAGGTGAATCATCACACATGTCAGGCAAGCACTAACCACTGAGCAACTGCTCAGCCCTGGATGATACAGTCTCACAAAAAGTAAGTCTTTGAATAAATACCCTGGCTAATTTTGAGATTTGTATAACAGAAGAAGCACATCTGTAATATATCCCCTTTTTTTGATATACTGAGTGGAAATGTCATGTACCCCATTGGTACATATTTTCTTTTATATGCCTTGCAGGATGTATTGCTGGACTGTCTTAAACTGGCTACCATTCTATATGTAATTGTCTTATGTGTAATATGCCATTTAAATCTGTTGCAGAATAGATTTGATTCTGAATCATGTATTTCTGCTATAGTATTCTAACCTTTAGTTTAGAAGTGAGTTTTGTCAGAGAGATGAATGAATTAAGGACATTTGAAAACCATAATATGTTTTTGTGAGTATAATAGGTATAGGAATAATTTGTTGACTTGGTTTGAGTTCTTAGGAATTAATAGGATTGACTCATGATGGGTTGGGGATAACAGCATGAAAAACAGAAGGAAAGGTGCCTGTTTTCTACTCTGTTGTTTTGAACTTCTTTCTACTACATCCCATCATATTTGGAGCATAAAACCAGAGTTTCAGTATAATTTGATTAATTGTATTGTCCTAGTAGCCTTCTCTGTTGGGGTTATATGTGAGAAATTACCAAGTAGTATTGGTATCCCTATGTAAACAGTTGAAGAAGAAAAGTTGAAGATAATAGAGATGTGTTTATATTGAAGATATACTTTAATGTTTTCTTTTATTTCATTTTTAAGGAAACTGTCCTAGAAGTTGAAAAAGGAACTAGGTAAAGTAGGTATAAATAATTCATTTTCTGGTATTGCCAAACTTAACTTCCAAATTACATAGATTTGCATATATATTGATGTTGGGATATTGGATAACCAATCCATATTTTGCTTTTTGAGGCTAGTGGTTTATTTAACAGATATATACTTTTGAATATATATACCCAGAAGTGGAATTATTGGATTAGAATGTCATAGCTGTAAGAAAATAATAACACCAAACTTCCATGGAATCAATAAAGGAAAACATTAAAATGAGACTGATGAACAGTTGTATCTTGATTAGAGTTTCTCTGAAATGGGTTCCATTTTTTTATGGTGTTTTGTGTCACCTTTATCCCATTACTGGGTATCAGAGTGATGGCAGAACATATAATAATAGATTTAGTTATAGATTTGCTGTAGTCTAGGCAACCTGCAAAATAATTTTGAAAATTATTTAATCACTTTAAAATCTTGTGAAAGAGGGCTTGGAGCAGTGGATCAGTGGTTAGAGCACTTGCCTGGCATGCATAAGGACCCAGTTTCAAACCCCAGCACCACACATACAACTATGTGTCAGAGAAACAAAAGCCAGATGAAAAAATAAATAAAAATTGATTCTTTTTCTCCCTCTCTCTTAAGAAAAAAAAAGAGGGTTTTGGGATTTAGCTCAGTGGCAGAGTGCTTGCCTAGCATGTGCAAGGCCCCGAGTTCGGTCCTCAGCCCTGAAAAAAAAAGCAATCTGGTGAAAGAGATTTTAACTTGCTTATTTGTAGCTCAATAAAGTGAGGCTCAGGACTGAGGGAGTAGCTCCTTGGTGGAGTATTTGTCTAGCATGTGTAAGGCCTTGGATTGGATTCTTCAGCATTGGAAAGAGAAAGAAAAAAAAAGTGAAACTTAGAGAGATGGTTACTTATCTGTGATTATAGAACTGATATGTGATAAGACTATGTAGGCATGGTTCTAATAATTTAAGTCTCATGAATGGAAGCCTCACATTCCAATGTTAGAAGAAGTTTTTTTCTTCTACCTTGACAAATATATTTTCATAATGACCTGAAAGCTCAGGTTGGAATTTAGAGTTCTTAGAATCCTCAGAGTTCTGAAATGGAATGGAATAGTGCAGAGATATCCCAGAAGTCTAATCTCTCTCTCTACAACCACTCATCATGCTATTTAAGCCATGAAATGTGTACAACGGTGGTATAGTCATTAGGAAGACAGAGTTTGAGAAGATAACCACAGAAGACCTTGGAAGAGGCTTTCTGGGGCTGCTTGGGTTGGTGATTCTGGAGCCCAGTTAGGAGTGGTAAAGTCAGGGCTTTTAGGTAGGTATACCTGCCTGGTCCCATGGATAGCTTGCTGTGAGGAGCTGAGCAGGTCAGAGGAGGATCATAGCCATTCTGTCTACAGGGTCAGAAAAGGGTCCCTTTACCAAGAACAAGAGCGGTATTTGTGCCAGGACTGAAAACCAGGTCCGTGTGACTACATACTGTCTTGTCAATAGTGAGAAAGCCTAAATTTAAAGAGTTTACCTGTGTGGAGAGTGGACCAGGGATAGAAAACAGTTGATCTGACTATGTTAAAGTCATACCAAGAGAAGTGCTCTAAATGAACCATATTTTAAATGAACTAGACTAGTTTCTCCTTTGAAAATTTTATTTAGGCTGGGCATGGTGGCATATGCCTATAATCCCAGTGACTCAGAGGGTGAGGCAAAAGGATCATAAGTTCAAAGCCAGCCTCAGCAACTTAGCAAGACCCTAAGCAATTCAGTGAGACTCTGTCTTAAAATAAAATATGAAAAGGGCTAAGGATGTGGTTCAGTGGTTAAGGGCCCCTGGATTCAATCCCTGGTACCAAACAAAAAAAAAAAAAAGGAAAGAAAGAAAATTCTATGTAGTATTTACTATTAGATTCTAGAGAATTTAAAAAATTGAAAAAGAAAGCTTTATCTTATTCCAAGTGCATCTGGTCTTTGTGTAGTTTAAATTGAATGGCAGGCAGAGTTAGGAGGAGACCCAGCCAATTTTTCTTCTTAAGATAGGTGAGTCAGGAGCATATTGGTCTGTTTATGTATTTTATACTGAATTAGAATTTCTTTTGTTTTGCTTAGTTAGGATAAAGTAATGTATAAAAACGCCGGATTATATTTTCTTTTATATTCTAAGTCATACTTTTATAGGTAGATTAGTCATTAAGAATCATTAAGAGTTATCCAAAATGGTCTTTAAAATTTTAGTTGTCTGAAGTTGATCTCAAGTTTTTGAAGAGAGAATACTGTTTATTTTTTAAAATTTTTAGGTACCTGGGCATTGAAACCAGAGGTGCACTACCGCTCAGATATATCTGACCCCCCCCTTTTTTTTTTAAGAGAGAGGGAGGGGGACAGTGAGAGAGTATCAATTTTTATTTAGTTAGCTTACCTTTTTTTTTTTTAAGAGAAAGAGGGAGAGAGTGAGAGAGAAAGATTCAACTTTATTTAGTTTTTCATTTAGTTTTCATTTCTCTGACCCTTAGTTGTGTATGTGGTGCTAGGGTTTGAACCTGGATCCTTGCATGTGGTAGGCAAGCACCATAACTGCTGAGCCACTCCTACAGCCCCTCCCCCTTGTTTTTGAAACAAGATTTGCTAAGTTACCCAGGTGTCCTTGAATTTGGGATCTTCTTGTCTCAGGCTCTTGAGTTGGTAAGTTTATAGGCATGTGCCTCAGTACCTGACTGGAAGAGCGGTGTGTATTTTGATGGCCATGAGGAAATCAAAGTACAGAATGTTATTTGTTCATTACATACCTTGTTGAGTTTATAGAATACCTCTGGGCTGCGGTCATTCTTGTGGTTCTCAAGATACCAGTCTTAAGATTGATTGTTAAGCCACATTATTCATTAGACTTTTTTTTTTTTTTTTTTTTTTTTTTTTTTTTTTTTTTTTTAAAGAAAGGAGACAGTGAGAGAGAGAAGCAAAAAAAATTTTTTTTTTAAGTTTTTCATGTGACTTTCATTCCTTGGACACTTGGTTGTATACATGGTGCTGGAGTTTGAACTTGGGTATTCGTGCGTACCAGGCAAGCGCCGTAACTGCCGAGCCACCACTCCAGCCCCCAGACCCCAATCTTAAAGTATTCTTCAGTAGGTTGAAACTTGTATAATTGATGAGCCCAGAATTTTTGTACTATCCTCATCTAATTCCAAACTCATCAGTCTGTCAGAGTTGGAGTTTAATGTAAATCTGGGAAAACAATAATCAGAGCTTATGTTCAATTTTCAAGCTACCTTTTTTATTGATAAATAAGAATCTTGTGTTTATATGTGTTGTATGTTAGAGTCTATTAAGGTGGAAAGATGAATAGAAAAACCTCAAGTGCTGGGGCTGGAGTAGTGGCTCAGTGGTTATTGTGCTTGCCTGCCATGTGTGAGGACGCGGGTTCAAACCCTAATACCACATACACAATGAAGTGTCAGAGCAATGAAAGCCACATGAAAAACTAAATAAAATCAATTCTCGCTTTCCCGCTCTCTCTCTCTCTCTCACTCACTGTCCCTCTATCTTTAAAAAAAAGAAAGAAAGGGGCTGGAGCGGTTCGGTGGTTACGGCGCTTGCCCGGCATGCTCAAGTACCCAGGTTCAAATCCCAGCACCCATGTACACAATTAAGTGTGTACATGTGAAAAACTCAATTAAAAAACTGATTCTCTTTCTCTCATTGTCCTTCTCTCTTTAAAAGAAAGAAAGAAAGAAAGACCTCAAGTGCTGTATACCCCTCAGTACTATAGGCATAGTTAGTAAGAGCCTAGATTTATGTTAAACCTAAAACTTGATGATATGGAAAGTAGAATTTTAACCCCCTTGGAAAAAAACTTTTTTTTTTCGTAAAAACAGTCTTCCCATGATGTATAGGTGTGCATACCTATAATCTCAGCTACTTGGGAGGCTGAGGCAGAGGAATCAAAAGTTAAATGTCAGCATGGGTGGGCAACATAGCAAGACCCTGTTTCAAAATAACAAATTTTTATAAAGGGCTGCGGATGTAGCTCAGTTGTAGAATGCCCCTGTGCTCTATCCCTACTACCACAAAAACAACAACAAAAAAACAGTGTTCCCTATCTTTGGGTTTTATTTTGTTTTAATAACTGCTATTGCCAAGTA
The DNA here is from genome assembly GCA_004027875.1 of Aplodontia rufa. Lineage (NCBI taxonomy): Eukaryota > Metazoa > Chordata > Mammalia > Rodentia > Aplodontiidae > Aplodontia > Aplodontia rufa. Next base: position 148,926 of record PVKS010000529.1, read on the forward strand.
GTACTATTGTTTATTTAGCTTTCTTGTTGTCAGATTTGCCAAGTACTTGAAAAATTTTTGATTTTTGATTTTTGAAAAAGTATATTAGAGTTTTGGCCTTTGAGTACAATTTCAGCAGCTTCCTTCATTGCAAAGGGCTTGGGAATTTGTTCACAGAAAATAATTTTCTCTCTGATTCCTTATTCCCCCACCTAGGCTCTCTAGCTTGTGGTCTATTTTTAAATCCTGCTGCTGGGTTCTGTATTGCGGCAGTTCTTTTCCTGAATTATTTATTATTGTTTGGAGCTGATGGAGCAGTATGTTTTTTCATTGCTGCTCATTAAAACCCACATGTCTGTCATCAGCTTGTTTGACAGATTTGGTTCATGTTAAACCACACGGGCCCATCCTGGGAATGCTATAAAGCATTGTGGGAATCGGCCACAATCTGTGATATGCTGTAAAATAATTCAGACTTTTTATTATTATTTTTGTTTCAGGAGCAGTGGGACAGAGAAAAGCTATGCTATGTTCTTCCTTCAGGCTCTGGTCAAAGTTAAGAGGTTGTGTTAATGCTGGCTTTTCTAATGACATGTATTTTTTTGTTGCATTGATGTTGCTTATTTGGGACAGAAAAGGAGCAATCTCTGTGAAAGGTATGATATCAAATGAAGATTCCTTTTAGTTATAGGCCAGGCACAATGGTGTATACCTGTAATCCCAGTGATTCAAGAAGCTATAGTAGGAGAATCACAAGTTTGAGGCCATTGTGGACCATTTAGTAAGACCCCACCTCAAAAAAAAAAAAAAAAGGGAAAAAAAAAAAAGAAAAGAAAAGACTGGGAATATAGCTTAGTGGTAGCTAAGGTAAGCTCTGAACCTAGGTAACCTCTGGGTTCAATCCCTGGTACCACACACACATATGTGTACAAAGATTTAGTTTAAAATTTAACCTGGAAAAAAATTAAAAAATAAAATTTAACCTGGATATTTGTGGACACTTTGAAATTCCCTGGTTTTGGAGTATGGGTTTGTTTTGCTTGGGAGTATTTTTTTGTCATTATTTTCTCATTTTATTGTGGACTTGGAAGAAAGATGGTAAAATCTAAGAGCAAGGCAATTATTTCAAATGATACTTCTCACTTCTGTTTTGCAGTGCATCAGAACTGATGTTTCTCTTTTGTCTTCATTCTGTATTTTTTTCCTACATCCTATCATTCATGAAAATATTTTTTCCTTGATGTCACTGTGTTTCCTTTCCTCTTTGATGTTTGAGAACTAAGACTTGTGTGTTCTTTCTTTAAATATTTATCCCTTTGCTATCACTGTAGGCAGAAAGAGGGTAAATTGGCAATCATTGGAACACTGAAAAAGATGAAATCTTGCTTGCCTTCCCTGCTTTGTCAGCCATTTATGAGTTTGCCCATATCTTTTTTTTTTTTTTTTAAAGTAATGGTATTCTTGGAGTGGTGGTGAGTTATTTTTATATTTTGAACCAGAACAAGCCTTTTGGTCTTCTGTTGCTGCCTCTAGTTGCTGGCCCAGAAACTGGTATCTCACAGCCCAGTGATTCTTGTTATCATTTTATTCTCCTGTGATGTTGGCTTTCATATACCTAAGTTCCATATTTCTTGGCAGGACCTTAGGACAGCATTACTCATTGACTGTTTTCACATTAACCTGTTTCTTTGAACTGTGTGAAACAAGTTGAACTAGACTAAATATACTATGTTTGCTCCTTTACTCATTACCTTGACTCTCCCTTTGCCAATACATTTCCATGATTTCTTGAAAAATCCATTTCAAAATTATGTTCTTTAGGGGCTGGAGTTATGGTGCTTGCCTGGCATTCGCAAGTATGCAAGTTCAAACTCCAGCACCACATACACAACCAAGGATTGGAGGAATGAAAGTCACATGAAAAACTAAATAAAAATGGCTTCTCTCGTTCTTTCTCTCTCACTGTCCCTCTTTAAAAAAAAAAAAAAAATTATATATATATATATATATACACACATATATATATTTATATATTTATATATATTTTTAAAAATATATATTTATATATATGTTTTAAAATATATATATATATATATTCTTTAGAAAACTTTCCATGCTTTAAGGTATCCAGCTCTTATTAATTTGTATATATTCTTATTTTTGTATTGATGAACCTTTTTTAAAGGTAATTGTGATTTAAAGCATACTGCTAAATTGTCTTTTTTTTTTTAACAGAGAGGAGGGAGAGAGTGAGATAAGAGAGAATCAATTTTATTTTATTTTTTCATCTGGCCTTTGTTACTCTGACATTTAGTTGTGTATGTGGTGCTAGGGTTCAAACCCAGGTCCTCATGCATGCAAGAAAAGTGCTCCATTCACTTAGCCACTGCTCCAGCCATATGTATATATATTTTTAACTTTTTATTAAGGAGTTGAGTTATTGTACAATCATGAAAATATATACATATATATTAAGAGAATCAATTATATTTAGTTTTTCATGTGGCTTTCATTGCTCCGACACTTCCTTGTGTATGTGGTGGGTTTTAAACCCTTGTCTTCATGCATGTCAGGCAAGTGCCGTAACTGCTGAGCCACCACTCCAGCCTCCCCTCCTACATGTATTTTAAGCTCTAGATTTTGATGATAAGGACAAGAGCAAGGATCTTGTTTTCTCGGAGTCTTCCAAACTGTTCCCACTGTTCTCAGTACCTGGTAGTTAGTTGCCTTACCATGGATCAGATTCATTGGATAATAGGATATCAATATAGGTGAAAAGAGGATCATGGTTATTTTCTATTTTATCTCTTTTAGAACAGTAAGCATAATGATAATGATTTTATCATTTTATGTGAGATTATATTTTGGAGACTACTAAAGAGTGAATATATAAAAAAAAAGACATGCTAGGTTTCTAAAATAGTCATCTAAATTTTTTTTCTCTGTATAATAAAGTTAGTTCATATTTGTTACTGGCATTTTGGAAGGATGGCTTAATTGAGCTAAAGTCCTTGATGACCTGATGATATAATTTTATATTCTTTTCTCTTTTTTTTGGGGGGGGGGCAGGGGGTACTGAGGATCCAACCCAGGGGTGCTTCAACACTGAGCTACTTCCTTAGCATCCCCATCCTTTTTTTCTTTTTTTAAAGAGAGGGAGAGAGAGAATCAATTTTATTCAGTTTTTCATTTTTTTCCCCAAAGAAAGAAGGACATGAGAGAGAGAGATTTTAATTCAAAACTAGAGCCCTGACCATTTATGAAGTGGAATTATAGCCTGGTGTGGAAGTGTACACTTGTAATGTCAGCTACTCAAGAGGTGGTAGGTGGATTGCAAGTTCGAGGCTAGCCTGGGCAACTTAGAAGGGAACTTGTCTCAATAAAAAAATAAAACAGGTTGAGGATGTTGCTCTTTGGTAGAGTGATTGCCTAGCATGTATGAGTCCTTGGGTTTAATCCTGGTACTGTCACCAAAAAAAAAAAAAAATGGAGCTATTTCATTTTCCTGACACAATTTAAGTTCATTTGATAGATAAGAAGCAAGTTCCTGAGGTTAATAATTTTTCTGATCCTTTGTGTTAGAATTGAATAAATCAATATCCTGGCCACTTACTTGTGCTGCCTTTTTAGTCCCATCCAAGTCATATCAGACAAATCCTTGGCCCTGGCACTATTGAATGTACAAAGTTAGGAAACTGTTCCCTAGTTCACTTATTACTTCTGGTTCCAACTACAGAGTTTAGGGATTCCCAGGATCATTTTCAGGTTTAGTAATTCACTAGAAAGACTCACAAAATTCATTAAAGCTATTATACTTAGTTACAGTTTTTGTTGTTTGGTTGTGTGTGTTTTTTTGTTTTGTTTTGTTTTTTTGTTTTTTTTTTAAAGAGAGAGAGTCAGTTTTATTTATTTTTTCATCTGGCTTTTGTTTTTCTGAAAGTTGGTTGTGTATGTGGTCCTGGGCATCGAACCTGGATCCTCATGTATGCCAAGCAAGTGCTGGGATTATAAATGTGTGCCACCATCAAAGTTGAAAGCATTGTTTGGACAGTGAGAGAGAGACAATCAACCTTATTTAGTTCTTCATGTGGCTTGCGTTGCTCCAACACTCCATTGTGTACACAGTGTTGGTGTTTGAACCGAGTCCTCAAACATGCCAGCACATAACCACTGAGCCACCGCTCCAGCCCCCAGCTTAAAGCATTTTTTTTTTTTTAAAGAGAGAGAAGGACAGTGAGAGAGAGAGAGAGAGAGAGAATCAGTTTTATGTAGCTTTTCGTGTGGCTATCTTTGCTCCGACACTTTGTTGTGTACATGGTGCTGGGGTTCGAACTTGCGTCCCTGAGCATGCCAGGCAGTGCCACAACCACTGAGCTACTGCTCCAGCTCCAGCTTAAAGCATTTTTAAAGTTAAATTGCCAACATATATAAGCTTGTAATAATAACAACAAAGAAACAAATCCAACAACAAAAACAAAAGAAACAAATCACTGTAAAAAAGCGTTCACAGAAATAATTGATTAGGCTCACAGAAATTTTAGGTATTGTAATAACAATATTTATTATATAATAATTTCTTTTTCTTATAATTTTGTTTGGTTTTTTGGGGGGTTGGGCAGCTTTTGTATGATCTTTTGTGTGATCTTTCAAAATATTTTTATCAATTTTATTTTATCAATTTTATTTAGCTTTTCATGTGGCTTTTGTTGCTCCAATACTTCATTGCGTACATGGTGCTGGGGTTTGAACCCACATCCTCACGCATGCCAGGCAAGTGCCATAAGTACTGTGCCACTGCTCCCCAGCCCTCCACAGCACTTTTTGAAATCTTGTTTTGAGACGGGGGACTCACTACATTGCCTAGTTGTAGCCTTGAACTTGTGATCCTCCTTCCTCAGCCTCATGAATAGCTAGACTTTTTTAGGTATGCACCACTACCCAGCCTGAATGTGTGTTTCTTTTACACCATTGTAATGTTGGAAAATTGTAAGTCTAACCATTGTAAGTTGAGGACTCTTTGTGATTGAGAGGAGAGAGTTTCACACAAAAGAGAGCTGCAGATCTCTGCAGAGGGTTCCCCTAGCCCTGCACTCTTTAATGTAGTAGTCATTAAGTTGCTTAAGGGCCATGCTTAGTTGCTGAGAGGTTGGCTTTGAACTTGCAATCCTCCTGCTTCAGCCTCCTGAGTCACTGGAATTACAAAATACAATTTTATTTAGTTTTTCGTGTGAACTTTACTGCTCCAAGATGTCATTGTGTATGTGGTGCTGGGGTTTGAACTTCCATATTCACACATTCCAGGCAAACTTTGTAACCACTGGAGCCACTGCTTCAGCCCCACTATGAACATTCAAAAGAGAAAATAACATGTTCATCACAACAGAACCAGAAAAAGGGATTTGGTAAAATTAAAATTTTTAAAAACTGAATAAGCTAGAAGGAAACTTAATCAACCTAATAGAGGAAATTTCTGAAAAACTTGTGGCTAATATCAGTGATGAAATGCTGAATTCTTTGCTCCTAAGAACAAGAAAAAGGCACGTTTGTTGACCCCATTTCTTTTCAGCATGGTGTTAACAATTCTGGTCAGTGCACTAAGCAAGCTTGAAGGGAGATGTAATAAATGACAAAAGATTGAAAAGGATACTATCCATTACATAGAATAGTATCATGTCTACAGAAAGTCATAAAGAACCTATTCAACTAGAAAAATTAAGCTTGCTTAGGAAGGTTGCAGGATACAGTCAGTATATAAAAATGGATTATATGTTTATATGCTAACAAGAATATGGAGTTGATAAAATATCATTTACAAAAAGCGTAAAATGACTTTTTTAAAGAGAGAATTTTATTTTTTTCATCTGATTTTTATTCTTAGACAGTTGTATTTGGGGTGCTGGGGTTTGAACCCATATCTTCATGCATGCCAGGCAAGCATTCTGCTGAGCCACCGCTCCAACTTAAAAATATGACATATGTTCTTAGGGCTAAATTTGACATGAACAATACTATTGTTTATGGATCAGAACAAGGCTTATGGATTAGAAGATTCAGTACTATTAAGATTTCATTTCTTCCCAGATCCATAGATCCATAGATTAAACACAATCCTAACCAGCTGACAAGCTGATTGTAAAATGAGTATGGAAGCACTGACAGTCTTGTATAGAAAAAACAGAATTGAAAATGAAGATTAAAGTTGGTGGACTTAGATTGTCTAATTTCAAGATTTGTTAACAAGTTTCAGTAATTTAGATGGCCTGTGGTATTGATGTAAAAATAAACACAAATCAGTGGCAGAGAATAGGGTTCCAGAAAGAGAACCATATATTAGTTAATATGATTAAGTTTTTACAGTTACTAATGCATTTAAATGAAAAAAAAATGACATTTTTAGACATCATCTTGCCTTGGTATGTAGTTTAGTAGTAGAGCACTTGCATAGCAGCATAGTGTTGCCCTTCTTTGGTTTGATTCCTGATACTGCAAACAAAACAAAACAATACTACCACCACCCTAAAAAAACAAAAACAAAAACAAAAACCTCACATTTATTTCACATCCTTCAAAAAATTAACCCAAGTATCTGGGTGCTGTGTTGGCACACTCCTGTAATCCCAGTAGTTCGGCAGGCTGAGCTGGGAGTATTGCAAGTTCAAAACCAGCCTCAGCAATTTAGCAAGGCCCTAAGCAATTTAGGGGAATCTGTTCTCAAAATAAGAAAGGGCTAGGGATGTGGCTCAGTGATTAAGTGCCCTGGGTTCAATCCCTGGTGCCAAAACAAACAAAATACTAACCCAAAATGGGTTGCATATATAAGGACTAAAACTATTAAATTTTAGAAAATCAATAGAGAAATCTTTGTGATCATAGATAAAGTAAAGATTTCAGAAGTAGGGGATGGAGTGGTAGCTTAGCAGTTTTGGCTCTTGATTGGCCTGAGTGAGGACACAGTTTCAAACCCCAGCACCACTTACACAATGAAATGCCAGAGCAACAAAAGCCACATGAAATACTAAATAAAATTGATTTTGTCATTCTCTCTCTCTCTTGCAAAAAAGAAAAAAAAAAAGATTTCAGAAGTAGGACTCAAAGTATAAAAAAATCATAAAATCTATTTCATCAAAATTTAAAAAAAATTTTTTTTTTGGTGACACTGGGGATTGAATCTGAAGTGGCTCCATCACTGAGTCACTGAATTATACACCAGCCCTTTTTGTTTATTTTGAGAGAGTTATGAGGTTGCTGAGCATGGCTTTGAACTTGGGATTCTCCTGCTTTAGCCTCCCCAGTTACTTAGATTACAGTAAAATCTTTTTTTAAAATCACTGTTGAGAAAATGAAAAGGCACGCCACAGACAAGCAAAAAATATAAGTTTTAGAAAATACTCATATGTAGAATATATGAGATCTTACAATTCATTGATTAAAAAAAAAAACCCAGTTTTGAAATGTCGAATAAGAGATGTGAACACTTTGCCAAGAAAGATGCAGAGTTGTCAAATAAAGCACATGGGAAGACATTCAGTGTTAGTTATTGGGAAAATGAAAACTAAAATTATAAGGAGATGCCACTGCACAGCTATTAGAATGACTAATTTCAAAAAGTATGACCATACCAAATATTGGTGAGGATGTAGAACAACTGACTCTCATGTTACCCATAGAATGTAAGATGGTATAACCATGTTGAAACACTTTGCCTTTTAAAAAAATTATTATTAAACACTTATATGACACTTTTCCTCCCTAAGTATTTATCAAAAAAAAAAAAAAAGAATCCATGTCCCCATCAAGATTTGTACATAAATTTATATTAACTCTATTTGGAATAGTTAAAATTGGAAACAATATTCCATAACAGGTTAAGCTGATAAATTGTGCTTTGTCTACATACCATGATATATTACTCAACGATAAAAATGAACACTATAGGGGCTGGAGCTGTGGCTCAGCAGTTATGGCACTTACCTAGCATGCGCAAGTATGGGAGTTCAAACCCCAGCACCACATACACACGGAAGTCGCAGAGCACCAAAGGCTACTTGAAAAACTAAATAAAAATGATTCTCTTTTTTCTCTTTCACCGTCTCTCTTAAAAAAAAAAAAAAAGAACACTATATTGACCCAACAGTATACTATATAGGAAGACTTGTTAATTTAAAAAACATTGACAGTCTGTTGGATATGACATGGTCTTTTCTTGTCTTGATTTGTATTTTCCTAATTACTAGTGGAAGATGAATTTTCTATATTAATAACCATTAAGGTATCCACTTTTCAGTCTTGGACAATTTGTCTATTTAATTATTTGTTCTTTTCTGTTTGGTTTATATTTCTTTGTATATCTGGAGTATCAATTATTTGTTTTTTATGAATGTTGCCCCTAAAAATTACTTCCAATCAGTAGCTTATATTTTAACTGTTAATGAATTTTTAAAAATTTTACAGAATTTTTCATTTCTAGAGTCATCAAACATTTCAGTCTTTTTTTTTTTTCTGATTTGCACTGAGTTAAGAAATACTTCTTTCTGCTGAGGTAATAAATATTTAAAATCCTAAAAGTTTTAAGGATTTACCATACATATGTAAGTCTTTAATCTACCTGAAATTTGTTTGTGTGTAATGTGCATAGGGCTCTTGATTTTTTTTTCTTAAGAGAGAGAGAAAGGGAATCAGTTTTATTTATTTTTTAATCTGGTTCTTGCTTTTCCAACACTTAGTTGTGTATGTGGTGCAGTGATTGTGAGGGCATGTGCCAGGCAAGCACTCTAACCACTGAGGAACAGCTGCAGCCCTTAATTTTTTTTTATGAATGAATAATGAGTTATCCTAAACCATTTATTACTAAATACTAGTTGTGCCTTCTCTAATAAACATTTTGAATTTGTGTAGGTTTGTCCTAGGATCTCTATTCTTTTTTCCCCCACATACTAGAGATTGAACCCAGGGTTTAATACACACTAGACAAGGGGTCTACGATTGAGCTATATCCCCAACCCCACTCTACTTTATTGGTCTACTCAGTTTCTATATTTTGTTTTCTTTAGTTTTTTTTTTTCTTTCCAGTGCTGGGGATTGAACCCAGGGCCTCACACATGCTAGGCAAGGACTCTTCCAATGAGCTACATCCCCAGCTATATTATAAGCTTACATCTGGTAGAACGAATCTATTCACCTTGATCATCTGATTCGAGCTCAGTTGATATTTTTACTGGAATTGATTTGACCTTCTAAATTAATCTCTGTGAAGAACTGGATTCTTTGCAATATTGAGTCTTCCAGCCAGAGATATGGTGTATAATTCCATTTGTTGGGTTATTTATTACCCCCCCCTTTTTTTTTTAAGAGAAAGAGTAAGAGAGGAAAGAATCAATTTTATTTATTTTTCATCTGGCCTTTGTTTCTCTAATAGTCAGTTACGTATGTGGTGCTGTGGTTTGAACCTGGGTCCTTATGCATGCCAGGCAAGCTCTCCAACTGCTGAACTACCACTCCAGCCCCTTATTTATCCCCTTTAATGATGTTTTATAACTTCATTGGAGGTTTTTTTTTGTTAGAATTATTTATATGTAATATTGGTAGTTATTGTGTGAGTTCCCTTTTTAGTACACAAATGTCCATTCATCCAAACTCTTAAGTTTCTTTTCCTTTTTTTTTTTTTTCTTTTCTTTCCTTTTTTTTCAGTGCTGGGGATTGAAATCAGGACTTAAATTGCTAGGTACATGCTCTTCCACTGAATTACATCCCCCCCACCCAACCCCGCCTGCAATCCAAACTGTTAAAAGCTAACTGCTGGGCTGGAGGTATATAGCTCAGTGATAGATCTCTTGCCTAGTATGCCTGAGACCCACAGGGTTTAATCCCCAGCAACATATACATACATACATACACACACACACACACACACACACACACACGTACACACACGCGCACACACACACACGCACACACAGCTAAATACTTATTACTTAGGTTTTCTTTAATTCTAGACAGTCATATTGGCGAAGTTTGGGATAGTTTTGTCCTCCTAACTCTTATATCTCTTTGTGTGTCTGTGTGTCCTACTATTTTCTGAATTCTCCCATTCAGTATTGAATAGTCAGTGATAGTAAGTGTCCTTGTATCATTCTTGACTGCAATGGCTATTCTTCTTTCCTGTTAGACTTAGTAATAATAATATTAGCTATAACTCAGTAAATACCGGCTGTGTGCCAGTGCTAGTGATTTTTTTTTCTAATTTGTAATATTTTTGAAGGCAGGTAGAGTTACCTCATTTGATAGCTGAGGCTCAGAGAGGTAGAGTACTTCTCCAAAAACAGGATTAGTGAAGTCTAGGAATCAAGTCACTGTTAGTTCTTGTATTTTAACTTGAGGAAAATCTGTCAGTGGGGAGTAGTAGATAGTCTTGATGACATGAAATGCTTATATTTATCTGTGAGCTCCGCATCTGCTGTATGCTATAGAAATTGCACATAACTCCCTCTGTATTCACCATCCACAGACCTTACTTGTTGCTTCCTTTTATATCCTATTGATGTGCTGAACAGTATTATTTTTTAGTTTTAATTATGACTTAGTTTGGAGTATGTTGTATTCATTATATAAGCAGATTTCAGAATCACCTTCAATACTCCATTCTGTGTCACATTTTGGGGTTTTTAGACATTTGATGTATGTCTGCTTGCCAGTTGGAGAAGTCTTGAAATTATCTGAATTCTCATCTCACTCTTTATTTTCACAAATTTTCTTATGGGAGAATTTAAATGTAAATATCCATAGAGAATAATCTAATGAAATTCCATGAATTCAACAGCCATTTTAGGACAACCTCCTCCCCTTTATTTATTAACATTGTTATTGAGGTAAATTACTTTGTTTTAAGTAGCTTAATAGCCATCTTATAGGAATAGCACAGAAGACAGCATTAAAAATGTACGTACATGGGGCTGGAGCGGTGGCTCAGCGGTTTCGGTGCTTGCCTGGCAAGCACGAGGACCTGGGTTCAAACCCCAGAACCACATACATAACTGAGTGCTGGAGCAACTAAGGGCATGTGAAAAACTAAATAAAGTTGTTTCTCTCTTTCTCTGTCTCTCTCACTGTCCCTCTCTCTTTTAAAAAAACAAAAATGTACATACCTGGTGCTGGAGAGGTGGCTCAGTGGTAGAGTGCTTGTTTGGCATGAGTTAGGGCCTGAGTTCAAGCCCTAGCACCACATACACAACTAAGTGTTAGAAAAACAAAAACCACGTGAAGAAATGAATAGAATTGACTCTCTCTTTCTCTGTCTTTAAAAAATAAAAAAGTACCTGCATGTAGGGCCACTCAGTTTTAAGAAAACATCTGGGTATGATGGCTGTGCCTGTACTCCTAGCTGCTGGGGAGGATGAGAAAGAAGGATCACTTGAGCCCAGGAAATCAGGGCCAGCCAGAGCTGAGAGGTGGCTGAGTGGTAGAGCACTTGCCTGGCATGCATGAGGATCCAGGTTCGAACCCCAACACCATATACAAAACTAAGAGTCAGAAAAACAAAAACAAAAAAAGGATAAAAAAAATTAAAAATTGACCGACTCTTTTCCTCTTAAAAAAAGCAAGCAGCAGCCAGGAGCTCCTGTGATGCATGACTATAATCCTCAGCAGGCTGAGAAGGATCCCAGGTTTGAGCCTTGGCAACTGCTTATTGACCCTCTGTCTCAAAATAAAAAATACAAAGGGCTGGGAAAACAGTCATTGGTAGTGTACCACTGGGTTCAATCCCTACTACCACAAAATTTAAAAACATTTTTTAAATTAAAAAAAGATATATATAGGGGATGGATGGGCTGGAGCAGTGGCTCAGTGGTTAAACAGTGCTTGCCTGGCATGCGCGAGTACACGGGTTCAAACCCCAGCACCCACGTACACAACTGTCAGAGCAACAAAAGCCATGTGAAAAACTCAATAAAAATTGATTCTCTCTCTCTCTCTCTCTCTCTCTCACTCACTGTCCTCCTTTCTTAAAAAAATTATATATATATATATATATATATATATATATATATATATATATATATATGATGGAGCAGTGGCTTGGTGGTTGCAGAGCTTGCATGCCGAGTTTGTGTGTTTAAGCCCCAGCATCATGTGCACAACAAAGTCTCTCACTGTCCCTCTCTCTTTAAAAAAAAAATATACACACATATAGTGAATGGATGGAATCAACCATATGCTAAAAATAATAAATGTATTTTTTAGCAGAGAGGGAGAAATCAATTTTATTTATTCATCTGGTTTTTGTTCCTCCAGCATTCACTTTTGCATGTGATGCTGGGGTTGGAACTTGGGTCCTTTCACATGCCAGGCAAACACTCCAACTGCTGAGTCACCACTCCAGCCCCAAGAAATTTATAAAAATTGAACTGCTGAAACTTGTTTACTAAAACATTTTGACTTGCATTAATGCTTCATATCACCTCATTTAAAATAAAAATTCACACAGCCAGGTGTGGTGGCACACACTCCCAGTGACTAGGGAGGCTGAGGCAGGAAGATTGCAAGTTCAAAGCTAGCCTTAGCAACTTAATGAGACCGTGTCTCAAAATAAATACTAAAGAGAGCTGGGAATGTGGCTCAGTGATAAAGTATCCCTGGGTTCAATCCTCAGTACTCTCCCCCCAAATCACACACAAATAATAAAAGAAGAGCTTCTAAAACTCTTGTTCCATATTTTTTACATTTGTAGTCATTTACTTAGGTATCTTGTTCTCACAAAAAAAAAATATTCAACACTACCAATAACAAGAAGAATTTAGTGTGTGTTAAGAATGAAAGGTTGCGGGCTGGAGCGGTGGCTCAGCGGTTTTGGCACTTGCCTGGCAAGCACGAGGACCCAGGTTCAAACCCCAGCACCACGTACACAACTAAGTGTTGGAGCAAGTAAGGCCATGTGAAAAACTAAATAAAGTTGTTTCTCTCTTTCTCTGTCTCTCTCACTGTCCCTCTCTCTTTAAAAGAAAAAAAAAAAAGAATGAAATGTTGGGGCTGGCGAGGTTGCTCACTAATTACAATGCTTGCCTGGCATCCATGAGGACCTGGGTTCAAACCCCAGCACCCCATACACAACTAAGTTTAAGAGAAACAAAAACCAAATAAGCAATAAATAAAATTGATTCTCTCTTACTCTCCATCTTTAAAAAAAATGAATTGTTTCTCATCATAGTAGTTTTTTGTTTGTTTATTTAGAGAGTGAGGGAAAGAGTTAATTTTATTTATTTTTTCATCCTGTTTTTGTTTTTCTGACACTTAGTTGTGTATGTGGTACTGGGATTTGAACCCAGGTCCTCACACATGCCAGGCAAATACTTTACTGCTGAGCCACCTTTCTAGCCCTCATCATAGTAGATTCTTAAGCATGTTCTCTACATATGTGTGACATGTTAACTGGATGTCTTTTGGCATAATTGTCACATTTGGCAAGATTAATAAACAAATTGGTGTCCTCACAAAACCAAACCAGATAGACCTCACTTGCTTCCTGCAAATTACCAATAGCTGCATGTATCTCTTTGGAAGGCCTGAGTAATTTCTTGTACTAGACACTCAGAGTGCCATTTGAAAATCAGAAGCTCAGTGAGTTAAATGGACTTCTGATAATATATCACAGAGTACCACAGAAGCACATATTTAAATTTCTTCATTTCTTCAATAAAGGGCATGCTCTTGGTAGCAGTTTTTATAGCCAATTGATTTCTGGGAGATGTATCACTGATCAGTTTGCAGGCAGTCTATACAAGCTATAGCGTAGACACGATTTTAAGTATCCCTGTTCCCAAAACCCTCTTTGTTCTCCCTGTTCATCCCTCACTGCCCCCAACCCTTGGCAACCACTGATCTTTTTGCCTTCTCTTTAGTTTTGCCTTTTCTAGAACATTATATAGACTGCAGCCATTTCAGATGGCTTTTTCATTTAGTAATGTACATTTCAGTCTTTTCATGGTTTGTTGGTTCATTTCCTTTTAGGGCTGGATAATAGTCCATTGTCTGTATATATACACCACAGTTTATTTATCCTTTCACTTACTGAAGGACATCTTGGTTAGTTCCAAATTTTAGCAACTATGAATAGTGCCTGGCCTTTTTTTCCCTTCAAACCCTCTTTAGACAGACTTTCACTGCATCTACTCTTCACTTCTAAACCTAGGACAGTTGTTTCTTAGTTTCCATGGGTAATTAGTTCCAGGACCCTTTATATGGATACCAAAATCCTCGGATATTCAAGTCCTTTGTATAAAATGGCATAGTGTTGCATGTAATCTTCACATATCCTCCTTTACACTTTAAATCATCACTGGGTTTGATCCCTAGTATCAGGGGGGAAAAAATCTATGGTACCTTTTGCTATTTAAGTGCATATAATGGTTATTATACTGTATTGTTTTGTTGTTTATTTCGCAGGTGCTTGGATTTAATTTTTATTTTTATTTTTCTTTAGAGAGGGACTGAACTAATCTTTTTTTTTTTTTTTTTTAAAGAGAGACTCAGGGGCTGGAGTAGTGGTTCAGCAGTTACGGCGCTTGCCTGGCATGCGCAAGTACGCAGGTTCAAACCCCAGCACCATGTACACAACATCTCAGAGCAGCGAAGGTCACATGAAAAACTAAATAAAAATTGTTTCTCTCTTTCTCTCTCTCTCACTGTCCCTCTCTCAAAAAAAGAAAAGAAAAGAAAAAAATCATTTGGGGGCTGCAGTGGTAGCTCAATGATTACAGCTCTAGTCTGGTGTATTCAAGTTCAAACCCCAGCAACACATACACAACGAAGTGTCCAAGGAATGAAAGTCACATGAAAAACTAAATAAAGATTGCTTCTCTCTCTCTCACTGTCCCCTCTTTCTAAAAAAAAAAAAAAAGAAAGAAAAAGAAAAGAGAATCAATTGTATTTAGTTTTTCATTTGGCTTCCCTTGTGTATGTGGTGCTGGGGTTTGAATCCGTATCCTCATGCATTCCAGGCAACGCTATCACCACTGAACCACTGCTCCAGTTCCTAATTTTTATTTTTTTAACAAGATTTTATTTTTCATTATAGTTTAACATTTTTTTAAGAGAGGAGAGAGAAAGAGGAAAGCATGTGTTAGGTGGATTCCAGGCAGCTGGGTGGGGGCAGGGCATCAGGCCTCCCTCAAGCGCAAAAGGATCAACCAGCCAATCAGATGCTGTTAGACAAGCCCCAGTGGCATCTCTAAATTGCCTGATGATTGATGGTGTCAGCAGCTAATCCCCAAAGGACAAGGCCCCCAAACTTTGCCTACCCCAGACTACTATAAAGTCGTGTTTCTGGGCCGCATGCCACTGCCCCTGCCCCTCCAGTATGGTGGTGTAGGTGAATCTGGCCCCAGAGCTTCCCCTCAATCCCAATAAAAAGTTTTTTGCTCAGCTGCTTTTAGGCCTGACTCCTTTCGGAACATCTGTGCCTGAAACATTTGGTGCCAAACACCTGCATTTTTTCGGTTTTTGTAGTATGAATCAACTTTATTATTCATCTGGCTTTTGTTTCTCCTACACTTAGTTGTGTATATGGTACTGAGGTTCAAACCCCAGGTCCTCACACATGCCAGACAAGCACTCCAGCTGCTGAACCAATGCTCTAGCCCTAGTTTAACATATTGAAGGAATTTGTTGTTACACTTCCATACATGCACGTATCATATATCCTTTCTTTACCCTCCCTGTCCATCCTCCTCCACCCATAGACTGAGAGGTTGCGAGATTGCCCCCAGTTTGGTCATCCATGTTTGATGAGTCTATTGTCTATACTTACTGTTCTCCCATTCTTTCCTATATTGTATTCTAGCTTCCAAGTATGAGAGAAAACTTTTGGCCCTTGAGTTTCCGGGTTCGGCTAATTTCACTCAGCATGATTTCCTCCATCTCCATCCATTTATCAGCAAAGGCTGTCATTTAATTTTTTTTAACGGCTGAGTAGAATTCTATGGTATATGTACTCTGCAGTTTCTTGATCCATTCATCCAATGATGGGCATCTGGGTTGATTCCGTAATTTAGCTATTATAAATTGTGCTACTATAAACATTGATGTAGCTGTATCAAGTAGTATGCCATATACTATATTGTTTAGGGAATAATGTAAAAAAAAAGTCTGTACATATTCAGGGTAGCCACAATTATTTATTTATTTGTTATGGTACTGATGCTGGTTTGATGGAAGTCGGGTTTGTGTACCCCGGAGACGAAGAATGAAACCTAGGGACACCGAGATAATTGTAGTAGACACACTTTATTTTAAGAAAATATTAGAAAGCAAAGCATAGGGAAAAGAGCAGACTTTCCCCAAAGTGGAAGAAGGGGACAGAGCTGAAGAGGCAGTTAGGTTTGCCCTTGCTTTGGAATGTTCACCCTTCAAATAGTCATCCTCTCCCTTCCCCCAAACCTGGAACGTGGGTGCAGGAAATTCCAGTTGTGTCCAGCCTTGGATTTGTATCTTAGGGATCAATAGAAAGGATGCAGTGCCTTGTTTAGCAGAAGGGAGTGTCTGCATCATCGGGACCAATCTTGCCAGACCCTTCTTCCTAGCATTAGGGGATGTTAAATTGATCTTAAGAGAGAAAGAATCAGTTTTCCCTTGATTGACTCAAACATTCTAACTACTCTGACTGCCTAACTTTTCCCGCTGTCTCAGTAGCAGGGATTGAATCCAGGGGTGATTAACCATTGAGCTACATCCCCAGGCTTTTTTTTTTTTTTTGGAGAGGTAGAGAATGAAAGAGACAAAGAAAGGATCATTTTTATTTTTTCATCTGGTTTTTGTTTTTCTGAAATTTAGTTGTGTATGTGGTGCTGGGGTTTGAACCTGGGTTCTCAGGTGTACCAGGCAAGCACTGTAACCACTGAGCCACTGCTCCGCCCCCACCCCTGTCAATCCATTTTTTATACTTTATTTTGAGACAGGGTCTTGCTAAGTTGCCTAGGGCGTCACTAAGTTGCTGAGGCTGGCTTTGAATTTGCTATCCTTCTGCCTCGGCCTTCTAAGCCCATGGGATTGTAGGTATGCACCACCATGCCCAGCTCACAACTTTTTATTTTTAAATATTTGGCTTTTACAATTGGTCAATTTTGTGTGTGTGTGTCTCCGCTGCCCTCCAGGTTGAAAATAATCAATCTCATCTCATTGACCTATCTGTATTTAAAATAGTGTGTATTCTTGTTGAAATGCTTTCCCACTTGGCTTCCAAAACACTACACTTCCTTTTTTCATTGGCCATTTCTTCTTGGTCTCCTTTGCTAGTTCTTAAGCTCCTTTAAAAAATAAAAATGTGAAAAATTTCAAACATTCAAATTAAGTAGGATACTGTAATTAACCCCCAAGTACCCTTCAGCAACCATCAACATTCTATTCTTGTTTAATGTATAACCCATTACTTATTCCCTACTTGATGATTCTTTTTCTTCTTATTTTACTCTTATTTATTGAGTGTAATTTATATAGAGTAATGCCCATCTGTTTTATGTAAAATCATTCTCTAAATTTTTTTATTTTTTTCAGTGCTGGGGATCTAACTTTGGGCCTCATGCATGCTAAGTAAGTGCTCTACCATTGAGCCACTTCCCTGGCCCCCAGTTTTCTAAAATCTGACAAGCATACAATCTTGTAACCACCACTGCAGTCCAGATATAAAGTATCTCCAACACCTTAGATGGTTCTCTTTTGCTCCTTGTAGTCAGTCTCCTACCCTCACTCCCAGACCCTGTGTTTGTTTCAGTAATTTTGGCTTTTCCAGAATGTCATGTAAATGGAATTATACAGTCATTATTTAACTTTTTCAAATTGGTTTCTTTCACTCAGCATAATTGTCTTCACATCTAAATTGTTACCTCTATTAATAAGTTCTTTCTATTACAGTGGAGTTCCACTGTTTGAATGTCACTGAAGAATAGAGATTTTTTTCCAACTATGAATAAAGTGACTGTAAACTTTCATGTACAGGTTGTATGCGAAAGTAATTTTCATTTAACTACAGTAAATAGCTGGGAGTGGGACTACTGAGTTGTATGGTAAATATATTTAACTTTATAAGAAGCAAAGTGTTATCTATAGAGTGGCTGTACCAATACATTAGAGCACCAGTTACTCACTAGAATTGATAGTATTTTATATCTGAGTCTTCTGCCCATTTTAAAATTTTGGTTGTTTTCTTACTGTTGTGCTTTGAGAGTTTTTTATGTATTCTGGATACAAGTCATTTGTTGGATACATGATTTGCATACATTTTCTTGCATCTGGTAGCTTGTCTTTTTTATTAACATTGTCTGTTGCAGAGCAGAAGTTTAAATTTTGATAAGGTCCAAATTGTCATTTGTTTTCCTTTTGTGATGCTGAGGATCAAACTCAGCAAATGCTAGATTAGCACTCTTACCACTGATATTTTTTTTTAAATGAGCCATGTTTTTGGTATTTTGTTTAAAAATCTTTTGCCTCATATCAGGTCACAAAGATTCATTCCTTTTTTCTAAATATTCTGCAGGGTCTGGGGATGTAACTCAGTGGTAGACCACTTGTCAAGTGTGTGTACAAGGTAACCTTGGATTCTCTCCCTGGTATTGCAAAACAAAACAAACAGAAAACCCTAGCATTTTATAATTTTACATTTATATCATATAGCATTTTGAGTTTAATTTTACATTAGGTTTAAGTCAAGATACTTTTTTAAATTGATGACCAATTGTTTTTATACCATTTGTTGAAAAACTTCTTTTTCCATTAAATTGCCTTTGCTTCTTTGTAAAACGTTGGTTGCTGTATTTATGTTGAGTTTGTTCCCAGATTCTATTTCTGTTCTGTTTTTCTATGTGTCTTTTCCTTCACCAATTCCATGCTGTCTTGATTTTTGTAGTTTTTTAAGTCTTGTCTTTTCTTTTCTTTTTCCCTAGAGATTGAACCCAGGGCACTCTACCACTGAGCCACATTATTTTTTGACACAGGGTCTTGCTCACTTGCTTTGGGCCTCAGTAAGTTGCTGAGGCTGACCTTGAACTTGTAATCCTTCTATCTCAGGCTCCTGAGTTGCTGGAATCACAGGGATATACCACTGTATCTGGCGGTAGCTTTTTAAGTCTTAAAAGTTGAAAAATATGATTCCTACAAATTATTTTTGCTGTTTTCACTTTGCCTATCCATAAAAATATTATAATTAGTTTGTATGTATCTATAAAAAATCTTCCTAGGATTTAGAATGGAATTGTACTAAATCTATAAATCAGCTTGGAAAGAATTGACATCTATCCTATGTCAAATTTCCAGTCTATAAAAATGGGCTGGGGGGGGGTGTAGTAGGTCAGTGGTACACTGTTCTTAAAATGTATAAGACCCTGAGTTCAGTTCCCAGCAACAAGGTATATTTCCTGCTTTATTTGTATTTTATTAGTGTTTGTAGATTTCATTATAAAAATATTATATGTATTTTATTAAGTATACTATTATGCATTTAATTTGGGGGACACAATTGGAGGGTTTTTTCTTTTTTTTTTTTCGAGAGGACAGTGAGAGATAAAAAGAATCAATTTTATTTATTTTTCCATATGGTTTTTGTTTTTCTGATACTTTATTGTGTATGTGGTGCTGGGGTTCAAACCCACTTCCTCACACATGCCAGGCAAGCACTGTAACCACAGAGCTACCACTCCAGTCCCTGGGGGACACAATTGTAGATGATATTTTAAATTTAGGTTTTCATTTATTTATTGCTAGTGTATGAAAATTTGATTGATTGGCAATGTTGATCTTATGTTCTGTGATCTACCTGATTTAGCTAAACATGTTTTCTAGGTACCCCCCCATACTGGGAATTGAACCCTGGGGTACTTTACCACTTAACTACATCCTCAGTTCTTTTTATTTTTTTATTTTAAGATGGGATCTCCATAAGTTGCCAAGGGTGACCTTGAACTTGTAGTCCTCCTGCCTTAGTCTCCCAAGTTGCTGGGATTGCAGGTGTGTGCCACCATGTCCATCTTACATTTTCTGTTTTGAGGAATTTCATATATATATGTTTTTGATTTCTTGGTATTTTCTATGTACACAATCATGTTTTTTGTGAATAGGAACTTTTTTTTTTCCTTCTTGCCAATGTGTATGCCTTCTATTTCTTTTTCTCAGCTTATTGTATTGGATTGAACTTCAGTTGAATACGAGTACTGACAGTGAACAAACTTGCCTATTTTCTGGTATTAGTATAATGTAAAAGAATTCAGTTTGCTGGTTTGTTATACTTGGTCAGTATTAGACTAAGAAAATTTCCTCTGTTCCTAATTTGCATTTTTATTATGGATCATTGTTGAATTTTGTCAAATGTGTTTTTCTGTATTAGTTGAAGTGATCATGTGGTTGTTTTTTATTTTTTCTTTTTTGTGGTATTGGGAATTGAACCTACGGGTGCTTACCATTGAGCTATCTCCCCATTCCTTTTTATTTTTTATTTTGAGACAGGGTCTTGATAAGTTTCCTAGGCTGGTTTTGAACTTGGAATCTTGCTGATTCAGCCACCCAAATAGATGGGATTCAGGGGTGTATCACCATATCTAGCATGTTTTTTCTTCAGACTGATGATGGCAGGTTATGCTGATTATTTTTCAACAAATGAACCAACCTTGCAAACCAACCTTGCATTCTCAGGATAACCCCTCTTGGTTGTAATATATTATCTTTTTTATCACTGGGTTTAATTTTTTTGTAAAAGACAGAATCAATTTGTTTATTTTTCCATCTGGCCTTTGTTTCTCCGACACTTAGTTGTGTATGTGGTACTGGGGTTTGAACCTGGCACATACCAGACAAGCACTCCAACCCACTCCAGTCCCTACTAGTTTAATTTGCTAGTGTTTTTTTTTGTTTTTTTTTTTTTTAAGAGAGGACAGTGAGAGAGTCAGTTTTATTTAGTTCTTCGTTTGGCTTTCATTGCTCTGACACTTCGTTGTATATGTGGTGCTGGGGTTCAAACCCACATCCTTGCCCATGCCAGGCAAGTGCTGTAATCGCTGAACCACCACTCCAGCCCAGTTTGCCCGTGTTTTATCGAGACATTTAATATCCATATTCTTAAGGATATAGGAAGGATATAGGTCTATAGTTTTCTTGTAATGTGTTTGCTTAGTTTTTTGTTTTGTTGTATATTTTTTGGTACCAGGAATTGAACCCAAAGGTGCTTAACCACAGAGTCACATTCCCAGCCCTTTTTATTTTTTATCTTGAGACAGGGTCTCACTAAGTTGCTAAGGGCCTTGCTAATTGCTGATTCTGACTTTGAACTTGTGACCCTGCTACCTCAACTTTCAGAGCCACTGGGATTATAGGTATATGCCACTGCACCCAGCATGTTTGCTTAGTTTTAATAAAAGGATAATTTTGGCTTCATCAAGTGACTTGGGAAGTACTCCCGCTGTTTGTTCTTTTTTTTTTTTTTTCTTTTCTTTTCTTAAGAGAAAGAGAGAATGAATTTTATTTAGGTTTTTTTTCATCTGGTTTTTATTGCTCCAATACTTAGTTGTATATGTGGTATTGGGATTCAAACCTGGGTCCTCACTAATGCCAAGCAAGCACAATACCACTGAGCCACCACTGCAGCCCTTTTCTTCTGTTTTCTGAAGAGATTACATGGAATTGATATTATTTCGCCTTTAAAGCATATGCCAAAATTCATGAGAGTAAATATCTGGGTTTACAAATTTCTTTAGTAGTGATAAGATTATTCAAGTAATCTATTCCACCTGGGGTGTCTTTAGATTGCAATTTTCAAGGAATTGGTCTGTTTCAAATAAGAGGTTGAAATGTCTACAAAATCTGTGGCAATATCTTCTTTTTCATATCTGTTATTAATAATGTGTCTTTTCACTTTCTTTGCCAATCTTGCTAGAGATTTATTTTCTGGATCTTTTCAAAGAAATAGCTTTTGGTTTCATTGACTTTCTTTTCCCCTCCCTTTAGTTTCATTGATTTCTGCT
This sequence comes from Aplodontia rufa, assembly GCA_004027875.1. Lineage (NCBI taxonomy): Eukaryota > Metazoa > Chordata > Mammalia > Rodentia > Aplodontiidae > Aplodontia > Aplodontia rufa. The sequence continues at coordinate 170,897 of PVKS010000529.1, forward strand.
TTTTATTAGTAACTTTCATTCTGATGGCTTTGAAATTTATTCTTATTCTTTTAGGTTATTTTTTCTTTTGGTACTAGGAATTAGAACCAAGGGTACTTTACCACTGAGCTACATCTCCAGTACGTCCATTCATTCATTCATTTATAATTTTAAGACAGGGTCCCACTAAGTTATGGAGGGCTTTGAAGTTGATAAGGCTGGCCTCAGTCTTATGATTCTTCTGCCTCAGTGACCCAAGTCTTTGGGATTATTGGTGTGCTCCACAACACCCATCATTTTTTTTCCCCTTCAGGTGGAAAACTAGATTATCGAGTGAAGACCTTTGTACTTGTTTTAGCTCTGACTACCATTACAAAATATCGCAGACTGGGTCACTTAAACAATATTTCTCATGGTTCAGGAGGCTGGAAAGTCCAAGATCAAGGTCCCAGCAAGATAGATTTCATTCTGAAGCATCTCTGTAGACTTGTAGGCAGCCGCTATTTCACTATGTGCTCACGTGACCTCTTCTTTGTACATAAAGTAGGGGAGAGAAAGAAAACTTACTTTTTATTTTCTTGTAAGGTCTCATTAGATCTGGGCCTTATCCCTATGACTTAATTTAGCATAAATTACTTCCTTAGAGACTTAAATCTCCAAATATAGCCATATTGGTGGTTAGAGCTTCAACGTATGAATTTTGTGGGGATCAAACACCACCAACATACTAAACAGAAACCAATATTTTTCTTTTTTTTTTAAGAGAGAGAGAGAATTTCATTTTAGTTTTTCATGTGGCTTTTGTTACTCTGAGACATTGCTGTGTACGTGGTGCTGAGGTTTGAACTCTCGTATTTGTGCATGCCAGGCAAGCACCATAACCACAGAGCCACTGCTCCAGCCCCAAGAAACCAAGTTTTTACCAAGTATTTTTCTTCCTTTATTCCTGGTGCTTCAGGTTTTGTTGTATTATCACATATGCGCACATACACTGCTGCCACAGGGCCTCTCTCAGGTTCAGCAAATGCTCTTTACTAATCTACACCCTCTGTCCCATTTCCTTTCTTTTGACCATTCTTCTTGGGCTGGTCGGTTGTAAACAATTATTTTAGCCTGGGTGTGGTGGTACACTCCTGTAATCCCAGTGAGACTGGAGACTGAGGCAGGAAGATTACAAGTTCAGAGCAACTTGGAGAGGCCCTGTCTAACTTTGGGAGACCCTGCCTCAAAATAAAATATAAAAAGGAATGGGAATGAGGCTCAGTGGTTAGCCTGAGTTATAAAACAAAAGAAGAAGAATTCTCTTAGTTTTCCTTTATCTGAGAACATCCTTATTTCATCTTTACAAAAAGATATTCTTTCTGACATAGAATTCTGTATTTTAACAACTTTAAAAATGCTATGCTACTTCTTTCTAGTCTTTATGGTTTCTGATAACAAATATGAAAGTATTTAAGTCATTGTTATCTTAATATCTATCTAGTGTATTGTTTTTTGCTGGTTGCTTCTAAGATTTTTTTTTTAATCTTTTAGTTTTTAGTTGAATTCAGGAATGGATTTTGTTGTATTTAGCCTGTTTGGGGATTACTGAGCCTCATTGAATCTATGGGTATATGTGTTTTATCAAATTTGTGAAGTTTTCAGCTTTTATTTCTCCAAATATTTTATCACACTTTGACTTTTTATTCCCTTTCTCCCCCTCCACCACCCCCTTCTTTCTTTTCTTTTCTTTTTTTTTTTAAGAGGGGACAGTGAGAGAGAGAGAAGAGAGAATCAATTTTATTTAATTTTTCATGTGGCTTTTGTTGCTCCAACACTTCATTGTGTATGTGGTGGTAGGGTTCGAACCCACGTCCTTGCACAGGCCAGGCAAGTGCCTTAACTGCTGAGCCACTGCTCCAGCACCCCTGCCCATTGTTTTTCTCTGTTATTCAGATTCAGTGTTTATATTTTGTATTTCCCTTCATTTGTCTTGAGATTTACTGAGTCCACTATGATTTCTGCTCTGCTGTTGAACTCATGTGTTTATACTTTAGTAGTTGTATTTTTTTCAGTTCTATAATATCTGGCTTAAGGTTGTCAGGCAATTAAATCCAATATCTGTGTCATCTTGATGCTTTGATTATTCATCTCTTTACTTATACAAATTGAAATTAACTGTAATATGACAAGCAGTTGGCTCATACCTGTAATCTTGGCGGTTTGAGAAACTCAGGCAAGAGGATCTCAAGTTCAAAAGCCAACCTTGGCAATTTAGTGAGACCTATTAAAATAAAAAAATAAAAAACGGGTCAGTGATATGGCTCAGTAATTAAGAGCCACTGGGTTCATTTCCTACACACACACACACACACACACACACACAGCAACAGAAAACAACAAGAAAAATTTTAGACCATATCCTATAAATTTTGATAATTATATTATGAGGGTCTGGGTTTTACCTACAGTGAATGATGACTCTTATTTTAGCAGACATTTTACGCAGTTGGATTCAAATTGAAAGCTCTGTTCAACTTTCTTTGGTGATTCCAAAATCATTTCAGTTTTTAAGTGTTTTACAGTGATGGTTAGATTTGCCTTGAGTGTTTACCACCAAGTTTCTCATGTAGAACTCCATCTAGATTAGCAAGTAGCTATTCTTATAGTTCAGAGTATAACCTTATTATATCTTTTTTAAATTGGTTCAACATAATCTTACATATTGAAGGGAAACATTGTTACATATTCATGCATACTTTTTTATTTTTTTTAAGAGAGAAAGAATCAATTTTATTTATTTTTCTATCTGGTCTTTGTTTCTCTTACACTTAGTTATGTATGGGGTGCTGGGGTTTGAACCTGGGTCCTCACACATGCCAGGCAAGTGCTCCAACAGCTGAGCCACTGCTCTAGTCCCCTTATATCTTTTAGAGATACCTAATTAAGTTTTCTAGACATGAAGAATCATCATGAGAACATTTTAAATTGTTCTGAAAAATTTTATACACATACAAATTCATGCACCTATATATACATTTGTTTATGTTACATTCTTTTTTGTGAATTTTTTTAAAGAGAGAGGGACAGTGGGAGAGAGAAAGAACAATTTTTTATAGCTTTTCATGTGGCTTTTGTTGCTCCAACACTTTGTTGTATAGGTAGTGCTAGGGCTCCAAACCATGTCCTTGCACATACCAGGCAAGTGCTGTAACCACTGAGTCACTGTTTCAGCCCCCTTTTCCATGAATTCTCTGTATGTTATAAACTTCCCAAACAAGAATTTGGAGGCAACAGAGAAATAAATATAGGTCAAAACATGTCATTTTTCTGCTTAAAAACCACCAATGGCCTATCATCTACCTAAGTGGAAAAGCCAATTTCTTTCAGTAGTCTGGCCCTTCACATCAGTCTTCCATTCTCCTAAGGCCTTTTTATCTCACTCAGAATAAAAGCCAAAGTCCCTTTTTGTCTTTAGTATGTCCCTTAATCTTTTATATTCTTAGAGTTTGTCGTAGTGCCTGGGTCATAATAAACACACAAGCACACAACAAATACTCATGTTTGAATGAATGACTAGTTGTGTCTCTGTGACAGACTTCATTACTCTCTTCAGGTTGCCTGTGCACTAGCCATGTGTTAGTTTGTGCTATTGCAGAGTTTTTACCACTGGAAAGGTCCATTACTTCCTGTAATAATAGAAATTATTACTTATTTTCCTTGGGCTCTTAAAAATTAGGACCTGAAACTGGAAATATAGCTCAGTGGTAGAGTACTTGCCTAGTATGCACAGAGGCCTGGGTTTTATCCTAGTACCATTAAAAGAATTAGGACCTGAGGTTGGAGTTATAGGTCAATAGTAGAGTAAATGCTTAGCTAACATGCACCAATCCCTGGCCCAAAAACAAATTATAAACTTGAAGATTTTAAATCTAAGTTTATTACTCCAGATCTGTGCAACTAGTGTACTTTCTAGAATTATTACTCTTCTTTCCTTTGAATCAATTCCTTTTATCTATTTATCCTCATTTTCATACTTATACTTTGTTTTCATTTCTTTTTAAATCACTTTTGTCAGTAAGGTGTCTGCCTTATTTCCTTATTCCTTTATTTTATAGCCAAAGTTTTCTCCCCATCCTTTAGGGACAAATATGGCAGCAGGAACAGATAACTACTTACTAGTATTCCATGCTGCCTGCCTTCTGCCCCAAAATGAAAAAGGATTTTACTAAATATAGCTCACTGGAAAGAAAATTCTCTGTAACTAGGTTTAGTCTTTGTTTTACATTTCTAAAGTTGAGCCCAGTAGCTTTTAAGCTACTAACCTTAAAAAGCTACAAGACCTCTGTCCTTGTTTATTTTGCAAGTGAAGAAATGGAAAGGTAATTTAAAAGTGAAAACTTTTCATCTGGATATATATCATATATCATTAATCTTTACTAAAAAGACTTTATTTTGGCATCTGAACATATGCAGCAGAAAGGAGCTGCTGCTGTGTCTTTAAAAGCTATCGTCAAAGCAGTGTGGAGGCAGGCTTGCCAGTGAAGTACTTGAATGAGAGCAAGAAGAGGAGGTGGGAGAGGGTGCTCTTGCAGCGTGTGTGTGTGTGTGTGTGTGTGTGTGTGTTGGCAGAGTTCTGGGTGACATCTCTCAGAACAGCTGGGCCATGGTCTGCTTCAGAGCTGCTTGTCAGAGCAATTAGCTTGCTGGAGACGCTGCAGCAAGGATCACTAGCATTTCATTCAAGGGTGAAGGGGGCGGGTGGGGACCGTGGGCGGGGAAGAGGCACAGGTTTCCCAGAAGGAATTTCTTCCGGCAAAATTCCGGCAGAACAGATTCTTAACAATGAGATCTCCATTAATAATATGAGCGTGCTGTTGATGTAAGTGCTGATCCATCCATCTGGGGTGAGTTCTGGATAATGTTTTTTTCTTTATGTAAAAGTCCTTGAACTCCATGGGCTGGGAGGGATGAAACTACAAAGATTGGTATCTTTTCTATCTCGGTCAGTTTATCTCATGATATACAGAAGGGAAATTAGAGAATTTTCAATGCTAAATTTTTTTGAGAGTTTTGTGGGCATTTTCATTTGCTTCGATGTTGTTGTTAAAATATATTAAAAACTAGGTTTGCTGGAACTTTTACTGTTCAGATTTTACCTCTTCCATGGCTATTTCAAGCAGTGCTTCATTCAGATTTAGCTTATGAGAACAGTGGTGATTTCTGTTCTCTTTGGTGATGCTATTGACGCACATTGCAGGAAGCAGGGAATTCCCTATAAATATCCTTCACAGTGTCATTACCCAGCAATCCACACCTGACTGGTGAATATGCGTCTCTGTCTTATGTCTTTATGTAACTGTCCCCTAGCTTTAAATGTATTAGAAGAAATATGTCATCTTTGCTGTGTCCAGGAAGCTTTTGGGATTATAAACATCCTAGGAGGAATTTGTTAAACCTTTTTACTAAAAATGCCTTATGTATTGAGGCTGTTGTATAAATTTCTTCTGGTATTATCACTTCTTATTTTGGATTATGTGTTTGTCCACTTTTTTTCTTATAATTGGCCTGTTTTTGTTTCCCGGCTTTGGTTTATGAAGAGTGCAGAGATGGGATTCCCTCTACCTCCAGTGACGTAGTGATTTTGTTTGCAGTCTTTTTCTTCTGAGAGGGAGGGGACAAAAGAAGGAAGAAGAAAAATCCATCTAAAGCGGTGCGTTCTCCTTCTATGACTTGATGATGATAAAATTGGGTACCATTAAGTAGCGCTGAAGCCAAAGTAGAGTGTTTTAATGATAGGGGTTGTTTTGTTTCCTTTTAGAATAGGCTTGGTCAAGATTTGAAGCAGGGTGCCTGAATTAACCCTGTAAGTTCTGATGTTACTGAATTTTGCTTAACTGCTTTTTCTAAATATGGAAGGAAAAGGAACTCATAAGCAGATTTCTGGAAGCTAGGATTCATTAATAATAATTCTAGGTTGAATATTCAAATTTGAAATTTTTCTACTTTATTTGCATTGATCCTTATCAGACAGCTTATATTCTGGTTTCAGATTTCAACAATAGTTATATAAAATTCCTTGCCACTGTAGCATAGAGTAAAAGTCTTAATTTTGAGTGTATGTAGCTAAAGCAAAGTTTTAGGAGGAAATTGTTAAATATGCTCCTAGGTGTAAGCATAACAGCCTAGCCCATCTCTCTTTCTCTCTCTTTTCCATCCAGCCCCTCTCTTTTTTGAATTATTTGGGCTTCCACTTCCTTTTATGCAACTCCATCTTAATTCTGCTGATCTTTGGAAGTATGCCTGCAGAGGTCAATTTGAGACACTCAGTAGGCTAGGGCCTAGGTAAATTTAAGAGTTGTCTCTCTGTGGATTTGTGTTTAGATAGCATATGTGAAGATGTGCCTTTAAAAAACTTGCTGGTTTATTTTCTGTCTTGGTTTTCTTTTCTGTTGTACTTCCATTTATTCTAAATTATTTGTGTGAACTAAAAAGAGTAATAATGTCTGCTTTTCAGCTTAGATTATGCAGTCCTATTTGCTATTGTTGCTCAATAATATTAATTTTATTTCAACCTTAAATGTTTCAAACTAACAAACTCTAATTCTATTTGTAGAGAAGCATGTGGGGGAAGGCTGGTAGAAAGGATAATAACAGGGTAAATGGCGAGCATTCCAGAAGAATAACCTAGAAGCTTGCCAGAGATTGGAGTTAAAAGGTTAAGAGAAATTCCTTCACATCTTTACATCTTGATATTGCAGCAAATATGTAGATAATTTCTTGTTAGCTTTTTAGGAAACCCCTGTGGTGGACAATCCGATTAATCGTTGCTTGGGAGACTGCTCTGACGTCACTAGGAGCAGTTTCTGTCTGCAACTAGAACAGGAATAGCCTTTGGAGCGGGGGTAAGAAACCGATGTGAAATTAAAAGATGACAGTTCTATTAAATTGGTTTTCCTTGGATTTGGGGATGGCTGGGACATACCTATAGTCTTTCTTAAAAGACTGTTTCAGCTATTACCAAGGGAAAATTTACCAGAAAATCATTTTATTTTGATTGAAAGTGTCATCTTTTTGAATCTTTGTTTTCTAAGCATCAAGGTTTTAGAAAAGGTTGAGGAGAGAAGGCTGTTGAAAGTTGTAAGAGAAGAAATCGTTCAGTTTACTTTTAGCCTTTGCTTGCTTGCTTTTTATCTCTCTCTCTCTCTTCTTTCTCCCGTCCCCTTAGGAGGAGGAGGGAAAGATCAAGGGTGGTTTTTATAAAAGGTATTTTAGCATCATTCTTCGATAATTTAAAATTTTATACATGTAGGAAGGACATTCCCATAAAATTGATAGGGACTGTTTCTGTGCTCAAAAGTTACTATACTTACTTAATTCTTGCTCCTCTTGTCTTCCTAGCCCTTGCTTCCCCACTCCCCACATACCCCCTGCCTGTTATTTATATAGTCTGTTAAGAGCTTCTCCTCAGAGAAAGATTGAATCCTGATTGAATCCTGGAGTTCAGATCCCAGCTTTACCAACTACTGATTCATTTACCTTGGACAAATTACTTAACCTATTTCTTCATATGTAAAATGAGGATAGTGATAAACCCACTTCCTAGGTTTTAAGGATTAAGTTTTATTACATATAAAGCCTTTAAGACACTTCCTGGTCATTTTGAAGGCTTAGTTAGTATTAGCCATGATTATTAGTATTTAGAAATTAAATAGGGATAGACCATTTGTGACTTAAGAGCACCTGTAATTTTGAGTCATTTAAGGGACTGTTTTTAAAATGAATTTAAGAATAATGTAAACATTTCAGCTTTACTTTGACACGGTTGATCCTTTTAGGAATTAGCTCTTCTAAGTTAATGCTCAGAAGACAAATTGTGAACATGTTCCCTAAAAAGGTTAACAGCTCTATTTTTCTTTCTTGACCATCATTGATCTTTTGACTTCCACAGATTGTTGGTTTGGGGTTTTGTTTTTGTTTTTTGCTTTCTATTGTTTCTAATCTTCCAAATCTTTGGACACTGTCTTTGATGTCCACATATGAATGTTACCTCTGCTTTTCTTTATGTGAATAGATGTGGTGGTGGTCTTCTTTCTTTATACATTTCTGAGACTATAAGATTTATATGAAGTACTGTCTATGAAGATGCCTCAAAAATCACTAGAGTATGATTTTGGTGGTTGGCATTGAATTCTGGGCCTCATGCACACTAAACATACATTCTGTTACTGAGCTACACCCCCAGTCAAAAATATCTAGGATTTTATAATGGTCCAGATATTAGGTCACAAATACTAGAAGATCCAATATTTCATTCCCTTTTATCTTTTAATTTCACATGAAAGACTTAGAGTGTTGTTGTTCTGCGTTTTTTGAGGCTTTGGGTTCATGATGGTGGGGTGAATGAACTGAAGAAAAATTAAAAATGAGAAGCATTACTATGGGACCCTGGAAGTGGACATGACTTCTTATTGGGGGATCATGGTAATTCATTAAGAATTAGCATGAAATATGCTAATTCTGTTAACTGAAGTGAACTAAGGGAAAGGTTTTTTTTTATCTAAAACTCTTGAATGCATTTGTCTTGGGTAGTTGATAGAGTTGTGAACAAAGATTTAGGTAAACATGTTGATCACAGCATTATTTTATTTTTATTAGAGCTTTGTAGTTATAAATAGTAGTTGGATTCATCCTGACTGCATTATTTTATTATAAAAATTAATGACTGCCTAAATTCACAATAATAGAGAAATGATTAGCTAAATTATTATACAGGTGTTTCATAGAATATGACTTTATGTTATAAGTAATAAGAAATGAGAAATGGTTGTGTATGGATATGGATTCTATACAAATATGGAAACGAAAAGATATATCTTGGGGCTAAAGAGGTAACTCAGTGGTAGAATGCTTGTCTGGCATGTGCAGGGACCCAGGTTTGATCCCCAGCACCACACATGAAAAAATTTTTTAAAAAATTGACTCTTACCCCCTCTCTAAAAAAAACAACAACAAAAATGTATACCTCAAAATATTGTTGTTATTAAATGGATGGAGATGGAAAGAATTATGCTAAGTGAAGTATCCCAATCCCAGAGACTCAAGGGCTGAATGGTTTCTCTCACCTGTGGATGCTATAATATATGGGGAAGCAGTAGGGTAGATGGCTAACCTAACAATAACTTCAAATTGTATGATTCTCAGCGTAATAGGGGAATGGCTCCCTAGGATACTTGGAAGTGTAGGGAGGGGAATGGGGTGAGGGGAAGGTATTTGAAGAATTCCTAGGAGACTAGAGAGTGGAATATAGGGGAACCATCTCAGAAACAGATGTTATTCCTCCACGAGATACCCATTTAACGCATGAGTTCTTCAGGGGGAAACTGCAACAGGTGAAACCCAAGGTAGTCATCCATGTTTTGGCATTACCCCTGGATAACAAATTATATATACATCGGTTATTGATGGTTTGATAATGTTTCCCTCTCATTTGTATCTCTATATAATCTTAATAAAAAATATTGTTGTTATTAATGACAGTAATTGCTGAGGCAGATTTTGAGTAATTTTTATTTCTATTAATACACTTGTATGGTATAAATAAGACCTTTACTTCTCTAGTCAAAAAAACATAAGAAATTTTTAAATCACTACTGTTAGTATCTTCAATTTTTTTTTTTTTTTAAGAGAGAGGGACAGTGAGAGAGAGAAAGAGAATCAGTTTTTCATGTAACTTCTCTTGCTCCACTTTGTATACGTGGTGCTGGGATTCGAACCTGCATCCTTGTACATGCCAGGCAAGTGGATGGAGCCACTGCTCTAGCCCCTCAAATAAATTCTTAGAATGTGTTAAATTTAAATATATGTGATGACCTCTATAAATTCCTGAGAATAATATTTGGAACACAGTAAATGCTCATATAAATGACAACTTCTGCTATTATTATTATTATTATTAATTGAGGAAGATAGACTCCTGTGATCAGAGCCTAGGTTTTTCATATTGGAAGATAACATTACTGATAAAATATTCTAACTAGTCATGTAGCCTCTATACCTACTGAACTAGGATCTTTAAAAAAAAAAAAGCTATAGGACTAGAGTGAGGAAAAATAATTTTTTTTTTAAGAAAGAGGGACAGTGAGAGAGAAAGAGAGAAGCAATTTTTTAATTTAGTTTTTCATGTAACCTTCATTCCTCCAACACTTTGTTGTGTGTGTGGTGCTGGGGTTCGAACTTGTGTACTCGCTCATGCCAGGCAATTGGCTGTAATCGCCAAGCCACCAATCCAGCCCAAAATGCCCAAAAAATGCTTTTTTTTTAAACAATAGTGTACAGGAACTTTGATATATAGAAAGGGCTAATGGTGACTTCATTTGCATATGCCCCTTCCCCAACCAGCACTGAATCCAGGGTCACTCTCCCACTGAGCAACATCACCAGCCCTTTTTATTTTGAGACAGGGTCTTGCTGAATTGCCCAGACTGGCCTTGAATTTATAATCCCCCTGCATCAGACTTCCAAGTCTCTGGGATTAAGGGTATGTGCCACTGTGCTCACATACTTTCTGTAACTTTTTTTTTTAAAGAGAGAGAAAGAGAGCGAGAGAATCAATTTTATTTAGATTTTCATTTTCCAGCACATAGTTGTTTATGTGGTGCTGGGGTTCAAGCCTGGGTCCTCAAGCATGCCTAGGAAGTTCTGTACTGCTGAGGCACCACTCCAGCCTGTTGCTGTAACTTCCTTAAAAAAATAAAATAAGGGGCTGGAGCGGTGGCTCAGCAGTTTCAGCACTTGCTTGGCATGCACAAAGACCCGGGTTCAAACCCCAGCACCACGTACACAACTAAGTGTTGAAGCAGCTAAGGCCATGTGAAAACTAAAGTTGTTTCTCTCTTTCTCTTTCTCTCTCTCTTAAAAAAAAAAAAAATAAATCAATAAATAAATAAAATAAAATAAAAACAGGGGTTGGGGATTGAGCTCAGTGGCAGAGCGCTTGCCTAGCATGCACAAGGCCCTCAGCCCTGAAAATAAAATAAAATAAAAAGATTTAATATATTTTATGACTCCCACTAAAAGTTGCAGCTATCCCCTTTTCTGGGTTGCCTCCTTAAGAAATTTCTGGGATATTTGAACACTGGAGGTTTTCTCAGTTTCAGGAATTTTTGGAATTCTGGCTGTTGCTGCTTATGTTGATCTGTCCTTGTGGGTCCCTTGGAACTCTGCTAACAAAGAGATCTAGACATCCATCTACTCTTGGCTTTTGTATGTGATCTGAGGTGAGAATGTAAAAACTACATTCTGCATGAAAAACATATCCTGGCAGTATAGACAGAGATTCTTAACATTTGACTTTTTTTGTATCCACTATAGTTTGGGGGGGTATTTTTATTTTTTATTGTTTTTAATTTTTTCCCCACATTTTTTTGGTGCATTATAGTTGTAAATAATGATGGGATTTCTTGCTATATGTTCATACATGTACACATTATAACTGTAATGAGAGAAGCGAGTGGAGGAAATAGGAGAGTAGTAGCAACTCAACAGTAACACAGGTTTATTGGGAGAAACCTGCAGAGGGGGACCAGGTAGAGTCTGGGACCTAACTTACAGACTGGGGTAGATATAGAAGACTAAGGGAAAAGAAGTTTAGGGCATTGCTAGGGAGTTGTCAGGGAAGAATGCTTTCTTATGATGGAGTGTTTAGGGTTTCTTTGCATGATGGTTGGAGTACATTGTAGGTGTGTCCGAGGTTTAGGGATAGGTGGCTCAGATGTTTTGGAATAGGTGGGTCTTGTTCTAAGATGGAGAATAAATTTCGAAATGGCATTGCTTAGGTCAAGTTCTACCTAACAATAACAATATAATTTGGCCAATATCCCTCCCCAGCACTTCCCCCTTCCTTTACCCTCTGCCGCCCTCTGGTCCCTTTTTTCTACTGATCTCCCTTTTATTTTTGTTTTCCCCCTAACTAGTTTATTACTTTATATTTGAATGGTGTTTTTTTTGTTTTGTTTTGGGTTTTTTTTTTGTGTGTGTGCGCGCCAGGGATTGAACCCAGTGGCACTTAACCGCTGAGCCACATCTCCAGTCCCTCTTTTTATATATTTTATTTTGAAAACAGGGTCTTGCTAAGTTGCTGAGGCTGGCTTTGAATTTGTAATCTTCCTGCCTCAGACTCCTGAGTCACTGGGATTACAAGTATGGACCACCACACCAGGCTTGAATGGTTTGTTATGTAATCTTCTCCTTCCCTCCCCCTTTCCTTCATTTTACTCTAGCTTCTGTATATGAGGGAAAACATTTCTGAGTTTGGCTATTTCACTAAGCATGATGTTCTCCATTTCCATTCATTTGCCAGCAAATGCCATTTTTTTTTAAGGGAAAGTGAGAGAAAGAATTAATTTTATTTATTTTTTCATGTGGGGTTTGTTTCTCTGACATTTAGTTGTATATGTGGTGCTGGGGTTTGAACCCATGTCCCCATGTATGCCAGGTAAGCACTCCAACCAATGAGCCACTGCTCTAGCTCCTCATTCTTTTTTTAATAGCTGAGTAGAACTCCATTGCATATATTTACCACAATTTTTTAATCCATTCATCTAATGATGGGCATCTGGGTTGATTCCATCATTTAGCCATTGTAGGTTGTGCTACTATAAACATTGATGTGGCTACTTCCCTGTTGTATGCTGATTTTAGATCTTTTGGGAAAATACCCAGGAGTAGGTTAGCTGGGACATATGGTGATTTAGGAGTTCAGGGACACCAAGGTGGCAGATGCAGAGTATAAGAAAAGGTGCTGCTGGAGAATAAGACAGTCCCTGTTAATGGATGATCCATTACCATGACAACTCCCACCACTGAGGACTTATTACCATGACAACTCCTACAGCCGGTTCAATGTTTTAAAATGACCAATGGGAGTAAAGTGGGCAGTATTCTCATTAGGTTTTCTGAAGTAACCAATGGGGGAAAATTGGACAGTATTCTAATCAGGTTATCACAAAGTAACCAATGGGAGCAAATGGAGTAATGTCTTTAATCCAGTCTGTATAGTCTTCAGTGGCACCAACAAAGTATAAGTGTTCTTTTCTCCCTACAACCTCGCCAGCTTTTATTGTTATTTGTATTCTTGATCTTAGCCATTCTGACTAGAGTGAGTTGAAATCTTTTAAAAATTTTTTTTATTAAGGAGTTGAGTTATTGTACAAACATAAATGCGTATAAAGTAACAATATGATATGCATTTGCTCCTAAACCAGAGTTACCCTACATCACCCATACCTCAGTCCCTTGATTATTCTGTGAGATGAAATCTTAATGTGGTTTTTATTTGCATTGCCCTGATTGCTAGAGATGTCGAACATTTTTTTCATATATTAGCCTTTTGTGATTCTTCTATTGAAAAGCTTCTGTTTATTTCTTTGGCCATTTATTGATTGGGCTATTTGTTTTTTTGTTTGTTTTTTGAGTTCTTTGTATAGTCTGGATATTAGTCTCCTATCAGAGGGGTAACTGGCCAAGATTTTCTGTAGGCATTTTAATCATTTCCTTGGCTGTGCAAAAATTTTTTAGTTTAATGGCATCCTAGTTTGTGGGTTTTGTTTCTTTTTGTTTGTTTGTTTTGTTTATTTTTTTGCTTTTTTTAGGCTATTCTGGGGAACTAGGCAAGCACTTAGCCACTGAGCCATATCCTAGCCCATACCTCAATCCATTATAATAGCTCTTATTTATCTATTTATTTAGTTTCATGCCAGGGATTTAACCCAGAGGTATTTAACCACTGAGCCACATCTCCAGCCTCTTCTTATTTTTTATTTTGAGACAGGGTCTCGCTAATTTGCTGAGGGTAGCTTTGAACTTGCAATCCTCCTACCTTAGCACCCCCCTACTCCCAACCACTGAGATTATAGGTATTCACCACTGCACCCAGCAAAATAGTTCTTAAGGCAGACATGGTCCCCAGTTTACTATGATTTGACTATTAGTGTGTTGACTTTATGATGGTGTGAAAGTGATGTACATTCAGTAGAAATGGTATTTTGAATTTTGATCTTTTCCCAGGGTAGCAATATGCAGTATGATACTCTCTCTCAAGATGTTGGGCAGTGGCAGTAAGCTCCAGCTCCAAGTCAGCCATGAGACCATGAGGGGTAAACAACCAATATTCTACAGTGTACTGATGAGCAACAGGTTAGGTGTATTATGTACATTTTCTATTTATTTTCAACTTTCAGTGGGTTGATTGGGACGTAACCCCATTGTAACTTGAGAAGTATCTGTATAAGATACTTGTATAATAAATGTTCATTAAATAATCATTGAAAGAATGACTGTAGTCTCTTAATGTGTCTTTTGCGTCAAGACCATTTTCTCTTTTGTAATATATAACAATGAGTGTACTTAATATCACTGAACTGTATATTTAAATTTTTTAAATGACAAATTTTATGTTACATATAGTTCCACAATTAAACATACACACAATGTGTGAGCCAATTGAAAATGCATAATTTCCAACTAATTTTGACTCTGACCTCTCAGATTCTGTCTAGTTCTCAGCATTCACTTACCACCATATACCAGAAGGTAGAGAACAAAGTTGCTTGTTGCAGCATGAAATATTACATGAATTATTGGGGAACAGCATGCGCAAGTACACAGGTTCAAACCCTAGCACCCACATACACAACTAAGTGTCAGAGCAAAGAAAGCCATGTGAAAAACTCAATAATAAAAATTGATTCTCTCTGTCTCTCTCTTAAAAAAAAAAAAAAAGGAATACTTTGTAATATGTCAGGTAGATTTTAGAATGTTAAAGAGCACTACTAGGAAAATTATGGCTTTTGGTATTTGTTGGTGCTAGTTGTTTTTGGTTTAGTTTCCTCATCCAGTTTGCAGCTCAGGGAAAAGGAATAGAGTCATAGAATGTGAAGAATAAATATATTATTCCAGCAGTAAGACACAACAGGTTTTTTTCTCTTTAAATGTAGTGGAGGGTGGTAAATATTAGGTAGAACTTGACCTTGTTCTTAGAATAAGAACCACCTAAACCCTCAACCCACCTATTCCTAAACACCTGACCTACCTAATCCCTAAACTCTTGACCCACCTATCCCTAAACCCCTGAGCCATCTATCCCTATTCCTCTCTGACAGTTCCATAACAACACCCTAATTCCCCCTCTATTCCTACACCAAGCTGTAAGCAAAAGATGGATCCCAGTCTCCACAGGGCCCCCCTCTGCAGGTTTGTCCAGAATAAACCTGGGTTACTATTGAGCTGCTGCCACTCTCCTATTTCCTTTATTTGCATCTTTCCTTACAGTAAGGGAGGAGAGAGTAGAGAAAAGGACAGACGTTATAGAATTCAAAAACTATTGGAATTGACTGTGATTTGAAAATACAGAGAATAAGGGCCTGAGCTATGTGAGTTTTCATGCTCATTTTAACATTTCATAAAATGTTATGTGAAACTTAACAAAGATCATCAGTCTGAAGTTAAAGCCTTTACCTCTCCCTCTGTATCTGAGTCATGGGAGGCTTCAGTGTTGTGATCTGAGCTGGGTAAGTACTCCACTTAAATTCCTCTTGTTTATCCTAGTATTGGTTTTCTGCTCAAAGATTGCTGAATTTTTCTACTGAATTTAATTAAGAAAGACTCTCCAGGGTTTTTAGGATCCTTTGTTATTTGCATAGATTCATTGTCATTGCTATTCATTACCCTCCACTCCCCCCCCCAAAAAAAAAAACTGTTCATTTTTAGTATACCAGAACAGCAGCATTTCTTATTTGTCTGTGGAGGCTATTCTCTGATAGCATTTACAGCAGTGTCTGTGGAGAATGCTTTATTAAAAAAGAAAAGACCAGGGCTAGAGCGGTGTCTTCGAGGTTACGGTGCTTGCCTGGCATGCGCAGGTACGCTAGTTCAAACCCCAGCACTGTGTCCACAATGGAATCTTGGAGCAACCAAGTCCACGTGAAAACTAAGTAAAGTTGATTCTCTCTTTCACTCACTGTCTGTCTCTCTTAAAAAGAAGGAAAGAAACAAAGAAAGAAAGAAAGAAAGAAAAAAGACCTGGGGCTGGAGTAGTGACGAAGAGGTTCAAGTACTTGCCTGGCATGTGTGAGGACTCGGATTCAAAATCCCAGCAGCACATACACAACTAAGTGTCCCAGAAGCTAAGGCCAGATGAAAAAATGAAGTGGATTCTTTCTTTAAAAAAAGAAAAAAGAAAGAAAGAAAAAGAAAAGAATACAGATACTCATCTTGTAGCTTTTAGTAAGAGTCTGTTGCTATGGAGTCCTGGATCAGATTGGCTGACTTAGGAACCAATGAGCAGAAGGAACATAAAACACATCATCTTTTTTTTTTTTCATTCTTTTTTTTTTTATTAGAAGTATATAGAGATACAATTGAGGGGCTGGAGCGGTGGCTCAGCGGTTTCGGCGCTTGCCTGGCAAGCACGAGGACCCGGGTTCAAACCCCAGCACCACGTACACAACTGAGTGTTGGAGCAACTAGGGCCATGTGAAAAACTAAATAAAGTTGTTTCTGTCTTTCTCTGCCTCTCTCACTGTCCCTCCCTCTTTAAAAAAAAAAAAAAAAAAGAGATACAATTGAGGGGGAAACATTATCAAACCAACAGTAATAAATGTATATATACTTTGTTATCCAGGGGTAATGCCAAAACATGGATGACCACCTTGGGTTTCACTTGTTGCCGTTTCCCCCAGAAGAACTCACGTGTTAAATGGGTATCTCGTGGAGGAATGACATCGGCTTCTGGGATGGTTCCCCCCTATTCCCACTCTCCAGTCTCCTATGAGTTCTTCATACACCCTCCCCCTCCCTGTCCCCCTCCCTACGCCTCCAAGTATCCTAGGGAGCCATCCCCCTATTACTCTGAAAGTCATTCAATTTGAAATATTGTTAGGTTAGCCATCTACCCTACTGCTTCCCCATATATTCTAGCATCCACAGATGAGAGAAACCATTCGGCCCTTGAGTCTCTGGGATTGGGATACTTCACTAAGCATAATTCTTTCCATCTCCATGCATTTGATATCAAAAGCCATAATATCGTCTTCTCTAATGGCCGAGTAGTATTCCATTGTATATATGTACCAAAGTTTTTGTATCCACTTGTCAAGTGAGGGGCATCTGGGTTGGTTCCATAGTCTAGCTATAGTAAATTGAGCTGCTGTAAACATTGAGGAAGCCACGTCACTATAATATACTGATTCTAACTCTTTTGGGAAAATCCCCAGGAGTGGGATAGCTGGGCCGTAAGGTGGTTCCATCCTTAATTTTTTGAGGATTCTCCAGCTGCTTTCCAGAGTGGCTGAACCAGTTTGCAGTCCCACCAGCAGTGTAACAGTGTTCCTTTTTTCCCGCAGCCCCTCCAGGATCTGTCCTTGTTTGTGTTCTTCATTTTAGCCACTCTAACAGGAGTGAGGTGGTATCTCATTGAAGTTTTGATTTGCATTTCCCTTATAGCTAATGATGTAGAGCATTTTCTCATATATTTATGGGCTTTCTGGACTTCCACTGGAGAGAAGTTCCTTTTGAGATCTTTAGCCCATTTATTGATTGGATTATTTGTGAGTTTGGACTTTAGTTTCTTTAGTTCCCTGTAAATTCTGGATATTAGCCCTCTGTCCGAGGTGTAGCAGGCAAAAGTTTTCTCCCATTCTGTAGGTTCT
>PVKS010000530.1:0-188547 GCA_004027875.1 Aplodontia rufa
AATGTTCGATAATTTTCATTGAAGAGATCTTTGGTTTCCCTTGTTAGATTAATTCCCAAGTATTTTATTTTTTTCGAAGCTATTTTGAAAGGGACTGTATTCCTGAGTTCTTCTTCAGTCCTGTTATTATTGGTATATAGGAAAGCTATTGATTTATGCGTGTTGATCTTGTATCCTGCCACTTTGCTAAATCTACTTAACTCATGCAATCTTTATTCTTATCTGTCCCTTTAATCCTCAGATATTTTACCCACTTCTCTCCATCCTCCTCACTCTGCTCTAAGCCACTGTCCTCTTTTACTGAGACTCTTGCTAGGACCTCTGGCAGTTTTCCTTGTTTGCCCTCACACATTCACTCTCCCATGACATTGCTCTGCTTACAACACTTCTGTGTCTTCTCATTTATCTTCCAATAGATTATCAGCTTCTCATCAGAACATAAGAAACCGCCGGAGTCCAGCTCCTGATGACGATTCTGGGCCTATATATTCATTTGGTGTAAATAACAACTCATTATTTGCACAATACTTTGTCATTTATAATCAAGTTTCACATGTACTAACCTATATGAATCTTGCCCAGAATTAGTGGTTTTTATATTTTCTTTCATTAAAAACAGAGAAAATGGCAAGTACAGCCAACAACTTTCTGGGTTTTCTTTATTAATGGATCAAAAGATCACCGAAAAAGCTAAAAGGAAAAAAAAGAAAGAAAAGAAGAGAAAAAGAGAAAGTAAAATTTTTCTTAAGATTAGCTGTCTTTAGCGAACAGCTCTTAGGCCACATGAGAATCCTCTGGTCATAGTTGACAGCACTCTGGAGGATGGAGGCATCGCAGGCAACCCAGAGATCAAACATGCATTTTGCAGAAGTGATTCCTAATTTATTTTAATTATTGTTACTGGCCTTACAGTTAGTTCAATAGACAGTTCTGCCTAATTAAGAAAACTTTCTGTGGTTGAGTTTTTCTTGCCACTCACATCTTAAAGTTTAGCTATTTCTAGCTCCTAATTGGCCTGTCACAAATGAACCGTAATATTGAACTTGACACCCTCTGACCCTGACTGCGCTGGATTTGAAATATATATTCTTTGGAGCTGGAGATGTTCATCACAAACTTTCTGAATCTGTTTCCTTCTATAAGAGGAAAGGAAGCATGGGGGAGATGCTTTTAACACTGAGGGTGTGCTTGATGGGGCATTTATGTTTTCAGTGAGTGCTTAAATCATTGGTTGCAGACAAGAAAGAGACTTAAAAATGACCCAACCCAGCCCTCACCTGATATGGGAGCCCTATGCAGTATCTGGATATCTGATCATCCTTGTATTCTTATTATTGTAATAAAATATAAATAATATGACATTTACCATTCATGTATAAAACAAGAATATTAAGTATATCCATACTGGTGTGAAACTAATATTACCATTGGCTATTTCCAGAGTTTTCCCATTATTCCAAACAGAAATTCTATACCTATTAAATAAGGCTCACCCCTTCACCTTCAATCCCAGGCCTTGAGAGCTATTGTTCTACCGTTTTACCCTTAATAATTTGCCTATTCTGGGATTACCATATAAATTGAATCATATATTTATCTTTTTGTGTCTGACGTATTTCACTTAGCAACATGTCTTTAGGGTACATCCATCCTGCAGCATATATCAGGCCTTTATTCCTTTTTATGGCAAGATAATATTCCTATATATATATATATATATATATATATATATATGCCACCATCTGTTCACTTGGGTCATTTCCACCTTTGAATTCTTGTGACTGATCTGGCTATTAACTTTGGTATGCAAGTGTCCATTTGTATCTCTGCTTTCAGATATTTGAGATATATACCTAAGATTGAATTGCTAAATTATAAAGCCATTCTGCTGTTACCTTTTTTGAAATTTTTTTGTTTTAGATAGACATACTTTTTTTGAAATTTTTTTTAGTTTTAGATGAACACAATACCTTTATTTATTTTTTTTATTTTTAATGCAGTGCTGACGATCAAACCCAGTGCCTCACAAGCCCTATTTTCACCTTTTGAGAAGACATCAAACTCTTTCCAAAATGGCTGTCCCTTTTGCATTCCCCACCAGCAATGCTTATGGGTTCCAAATACCCTACATTCACGCCAACTTCATTATTTTGTTTTTTTATTATTTATGTTTTTTTTATAGCTATCCTGTGAGCATGAAGTAGTACCCCAATGGGCCCAGATGTTCTTAAATACTTTCTAGCTGGGGATCTCAGTACACCAAGGAGGTATGGCAGATCATCTTTAGTTACTAGGTGATTCTTATTATCTAGTGCTAAATCTCTCCTCCCTCTTCTAGTGGCACTCAGCTGTGGTTGCTCATCAGAATCACTGGGAACCTTAAAAAAATATCCAGTATTCAGACTATAATCCAGAACAATTAAATCAGTGTCTCTGAGGGTGAGGCCCCCAGCTTCAGCATTTAAAAAATCTCCTTGGTGATTTCAGTGTGCAGCTAGATTTTAGAACCACTGTTTAAAGCCTACTCACTGGTCCCCCTTCATCACACAATCCATGTGTCATAAGCTGTGACATCTTAGCTTTGAGCCTTTTCTGACAACCCCTACGCAATAGCAAGCTCCCACGGGCAGTCCTGGCCTCCTTACCCTTCCAGTTTTCCCCTGCAGAGTGCATTTACCAGCGGACACTTCACATATTTTCATGCATATCTGTCTATCATTTGCTCTCTGTTTTGCTTATTGCTGTTTCCCTGGGACATACAATGCCTAACGTGGAACAGGTGCTCAGAAAGTATTGTGGAAAGAGTAAGTCTGTAAACTTACATTCATTTCAAATGACAGCTGTTCAGAGAATTAAAGAAAAAAATTTCCCATATACTTTCAACCAATTTTCAAAGATGTTGAAGAACAGATCTCACCATTATGTATGTAATCTATGTTTTTCGCTCAATTGGCAAATAATATAATATTTATTTTGTACTACATTTACCTACATGCTAAACACACTATAAACTAGATATTGTACCAGGCCCTAGAATAGTGAAAAAGATAACCAAAATCTGGGTTGAGTGTAGCTCAGTGGTAGAGCCCAAGCCTAGCAAGCACAGTACCCTGGGTTCAATCCCCAGCACCAAAAATTAAAAAATAAAAGTAAACAAAGTCAATATGTGAGGATGATATGTAGAAATAACAACAGAAGCCATATCAGATAGAATAAATGCTGTAAAGAAAATGAAAAGTGTTTGTTGGTGGTAGCATATTAAATGTGGGTTGAATTTAATGAGACCTGAATGACAAAGCAGTCAGTCAATTAAGAAGCACTTCAGGAAAAAAAAAGTCACATCAAATCTCAGCCTTAAAGGGGAAACACATTTCAGACGGGCTCTGAGTCAGAGCCTCTGAGCACTACAAGAGAAAGAACCACCATCCCCTCCTTCTTTAGGTACTGTACCTCAGCTGATATGGCCTAAAATCAAGCAAGTTTTTGGTGGCTATATCAGCCTATTGATGTCTTTTTCCACATTTAATTAAATCTCCCCTGTTCAGGATTTGTAATATTGATAGTTGGAGCTTAAATGAAGAACAAACCTAACCACAAACCTTCTGGGTGATTTAGATGAACGTACTTTTCTCTTCACCTGTACCCCAGTCCTCAATATTTAAATCAATCAATCTGTAGAAACATTTCTCTGCAAAGTGGAGGGACTTTCTCATTCTCTAACCATAGTAAGGCTGGTCCCTTATTCCAGTTGGTGCTTTGTCTTCCGTGCCTGCATAATGGAAGAAGTTTGGCCAAAATCAAAGTCAAGACTCATCAGGCTCTGCCGTTGGGGGTCAGTGCCCATCCTGATTTTTCAGTCAAAGGAGTTCAGTATGAACAGATGAGCTTTCATTCCTGGATGCTGTTTCCAGTGGTGGGCTCACAGGACAAGCATCCTCTCCCGCCTCCAGTGTGTTCTGACAGCTCAGTTCCCCTAGTTTCCCACATTTCCCAAGTGTGGGGTGTGAGTTCCGGTGTTTTAAGATCCTTTGAAGCTTCATTAAAAAGAATATTTTGTTAACACTTTTAAAAATAAAATTTTTCCTGTAATTTTGGAATAACCTCCAAATATCAGCTTTCTTTGATAGGGTTCACTCTAAGTTAGTAGAGCAAAAAATCTAACTTACACTGGGAAGAAAGCATTTGTACAATTAGATCAGATGCAGAAATTGACAATAACATAAATTGGAACTGTAAAAAAGTGACAGCTGCTGGATGTCAGAAGAAGTGCACTAGTTGGGGCAATAGCAGAAGCCGCTGAGCTCACTGATTGGCTACTCTCTCTCCTCTGCACCTCACAGAATCTCATCTTCTCTCCCTGGGGCAGCCCACCTATACACAGCAGCTTCTGCATGGGCTGGACTGGGATACTGAAAACAGAGGGCCCTTGTATGCATGCAGACCCTGGTTCCAGTTACTGTCATTCATTCATCCAGCGCCATCTTTCCTTCATCTGACAAAAGTGAGTGACACATAGAACATATAGCAGTGAATACAACAGCTGGGGTCCTTGCCTCGTGGAGCTTACAATATAGTTGGGTTAGGAATGCAAACAAGAATTTACCAAATACATTTCAAGCACATGCTGAGGTGTAGGGTCTCTGAAGGAAAGCCATAAATTCTCTGATGGAGAATAACTGTGCAACTTCAGGGGAGTGAGTTTACTTCTCTGGCCTCCTCATCCTCACATTACATAGAAGTTAGTCAGGATGGCCTGTCAGCTGATGGACTCAGACCTAGACATCTATTAGGTGCATGATGCGTGTGTCCTGCAGTTGCTTCCTCAAGGTCAGTGTGGAAAAGATGAGTTTTTTTTTTTTTTAATGTCTCTGAGTCTTCTGCAACTCTTTGTGTTTTTGTGTGCCTGTGTCTTCCAGTTCCAAGGAGGGCTTCGGTTCATTGGAGAAGGTCGTGCTGCTCACGTTTCTCTCGGCGGTCATCCTGATGGCCATCTTGGGCAACCTGCTGGTGATGGTGGCTGTGTGCAGGGACAGGCAGCTCCGGTGAGCCACTCCAGGGAACCTCTTGGGGAAACATGAGTGAAGTTCTGGGCTCTCCCTGGAGAGCTGGTTCTGAACATTGCCATTGTAATTATGAAGGAAAACGTTCATGGAAACAGGTTTTAGAAAATGGAGGAGGAAGGCATCGCACACAATTCTACAACTCTAGCACACCCAGTACAAGCACTTGGATGCTCCATCCCGTTGCCCTATGTCATGTTTTTTAATAGTAGCGATCACTGTATACACAATTGTTGAAAGCACATTGAATCTAACCTCCTGATTTTATCAATGATTCAGGGAAGGGGTGGTTGACTAGCGACAGATCTAGATTTAAACTTGGACCTTCTGATCATTGAACTTCCTCGTTCCCATTCTGCCTGCGATTAGAATTATCTGAAGTGCTCCTAAAAATGTAGTGTCAATATGTCCCATGCAATATTGTCGACATACTTATGCAAAAAGAATTATTCACTATTAAGATACAAATTTAACTGGGAGTTTTATCTGGGATTTTTGTGGGAGGGAATGATAAGCAACGAAGGTTCATGAGCTAATTGATCTGAGGTAAAACCTGGGGCATTAGAATATAATGAATTTCACAAATGGATCTAGTGTGCAACCTGGATTCAGAGCCAAAATGGTCATAAAAGGGGTACAAGATGCAATTCCTCTCTAAGCTGCACTGATCTGAGTCTTGCACATTCAAGGTACATCCTACACATGTGAGGACACAGCAGTCAAAGAGTGGAAAGTGGTGGAACTTGTGGCTTATGAGGGGAGAACCTCAGGAGGGTCCCTAAAAACATCCAGCCAAGGACTGAAGAGAGGGTGAGACGGAAGTAGGCCAGCAGCTTGAGAGAGGGCACGTGTGTAAAGATCCTGGGAAGGAAGGATTACAGGGCCTCTCAGATCAGACCTGAGTAGTCAGAAGGGCTTTAGGTGCAAGATGGTTCTGAAGAAGTCAGAGAGGTCAGACCTCTCAGGACCTTCTCAGCCATGTCACAGAAGAGCAAACTGAATTTCACAGAATGTTAAATATGTGATTTCTTTCCTTTTTCTCCTCCTCCCTCCCTTCTCTCTCTCTCTCATCTCTCTTTCTCTTCTTTCTCTCTCTCTCTCCTCTCCTTTCCCCCATACTCTCTCTTGCTCCCTTCTCCCTTCCTCTCCCTGCTATCTCCCTTATACCTTTTTCACTCACAGGAAAATAAAAACCAATTATTTCATTGTGTCTCTTGCCTTTGCGGATCTGCTGGTTTCGGTGCTGGTGATGCCTTTTGGTGCCATTGAGCTGGTTCAAGATGTCTGGATTTATGGGGAGATGTTTTGCCTTGTGCGAACCTCCCTAGACGTCCTTCTCACGACAGCATCAATTTTTCACCTGTGCTGCATTTCCCTGGATAGGTAAGGACAGAGCAATGTGCACGGCGGGGCTTGTGCCTGGAGGCAATGCCCTGATGGGTACTTGGCAGTGTCCTTTTTCCCTCTCTAATTTATTGCAAGAAATGAATCTCAGAAAGGCAAATTTGGTAATTCAGTGATTCATTCACTTTGCAGAGGACCCCATTTTAGGCAGTTTCTAAGGTCCTGCTGATCTAGCGATTAGCAAGATCTAGAACCTGCTGCAAAGTGTGTACAGTCTAGAAAGCAATAGATATCAACAATAGAGTTTACTGTAAAGCTCTAAATTTTATACTGATATCATGAAAAAAATTCTAAGGGAACCAACTGGCAAGAATTAATAAATTTGAAAGGAGACAAACCTTGTCACCTTCAAGGAGCCAGAGGTAGGGTTTGGCTTCAGTATCTGTGCCAAAATGTGGTTGGAGACTCTTCCTGGACTCACACTGTGAGCATGTGCTTGTTTATCCCAAGAGTGGCCACTGCACACAACCATAAGCTCAAGGAAAAAAGGATTGCTCAATTTCCTTATCAGTGAAGTTTGATGAAGTTCATCATTATTGTGTGTCAAAGTGTTTGGAGAACATTGATTCAAGGAAGCATTTTCCTGATTGATGAAAAAAAATAACTCAGGTAGGGTCATGTACTCCTGCTGCAAGGTCATGCAGTATATTATGCTGCATGCAGTGTATTATGAAATTCAGAATCATAATACAATGAGAAAGAAAAAATAATATATGTCTGCCTGATGGGCAGCTGGGTCAGTTCCAAATGATAGTGCCCCGTGTTTGAACTTCACGTCTCCCTAAAATGTATCTATGCAATAATATCTAGGCATGTGCACATGATTTTGGAGATTCTTGACCAGAAAGCTAAAGATGGTAATAAAATTTCCAATTATCACTTTTGTTTTTGACCCAGGTCTAGAATCTATTTCTGTCACATAATTTTGTTCATTTTCTTCATATTTGACTCCAGGAGGCCTAATGATTTGCATATCTGCCTCATTTGTTGGAGATGTATATTTATTGCTTCTATCAGCACTTTCCATTTTCCAACTCCTGATTATTTTTATTGAATAATAAAGGCAGAATGCAATTAAAAAGTCAGATGATTCCAGGAACATATGCTGCTCTCAGAGTAGTCATAGCTTAGGGTTTAGTTCCCAGAAGAAAGTGTGGGGTGCAGATTACATGAATTCCCACAGACTCACATCTTCCCCATCTTGGGATGGATCACAATTTCCTTAATTGAGAACTAGGAAAAGTTGTTGGCTGAAATTAGAGATTGTAGAATATTGAAAATATTTACCTCTAAACAGTAAAATCAAAACTTCCCAAAGAATTACTGGGAAGGGGAGTTGTTAGGGACAGAAACCAATTGAGAGAACAGAAAATTCATCCGATCTCAGGACATATGCTCGTTAATTGGAATGACAGGCATAATTGTCTGCTTGGCATAAATAGCTCTCCCTTTTGTTCTGCCAAGAACATATAGTTGAAGGTACCAAAGCTACATGATTATATAATGAAATATACCATACAGCTAAAAACAAAGGTAAAACCAAACTGCCAGACCCATCACCTGTCTTAAGTTTGACATTAGTGTTTGTTTATAACAGTTCAGCTTTAAACAGTGAAAGACATTTCAAAGTTAGTTGGCACATACCATATGAAAGTTCATATTATAGAAAATAAAAAGTTAAAAGTAGAAAATACGTGGAAATTTTGAAGGTTAGCCTGCATGATTGTTGCTGCAATGAAAAGTGAGACCGAAAGCATTATAGGAACTTGGAGAAGGCAAGGCTGCAGAGAGAGGGCAGCTAGAGGTCACCTTGAGGTTTGGACAGAAGCAAGGGGAAGAAAATGAGACATGGAGAGAAAAAAGAATGTGGGAAGTGCAGGACCAGCTGGTTCACTCTGGCAGTTCTGAGGTGTGGAGGTATCCCTGGGAAGGTGTGACCTCAGCATTCCTGATTCATGCTCACCTTTCCAGATCATGAAGCTTTGTGATTAGGCTCAAGTTCTCATGAAACTGCATGGGCTGGTCATTAAAAACTCTTTAGAACTAAGCGTATTTAAGTTTGAATCTTACCTCTGCCAATGTTCAGCTCTGAGAAAGGCAAAGAGTTAATAAGTCTTTCTTGGTCTCAGTTTTCTTGTCTCTGAAAATGGGGCAAGCCCCTAATTTATAGGATTACACTTAGGTAATCCATTTAAGGCACAGTGCTGGCCCACTTTGGCACAACACTCATGTTCTGGATGTGTTAGTTTCATTTTGTTGTAACTATTCACACATCTTATGATCTTTTCACCATATTTAGACTTCCTCAGTGAATAGTTAGCAGGTACATCATCCAGAAGCAAGTAATTATTTTTAATGTAGTCTTTCTTTGTCCCCTACATTTTTTTTTTTTCTTAAGGGGGGGAGAGAAATCAATTTTATTTAGTTTTTCTTTTTTTTTTTTTTTTTGCTCCAACACAAAGTTATGTATGTGGTGCTGGGGTTCGAATCCCGGTCCTCATGCATGCCAGGCAAGCACCATACCACTTAGCTCCAGCCCTGTCCACTACTTTTCAATAGTAACAAGTCCTATTAATTTTACTTCCTACGTAGATCCTAGTGTGTTTCTTCCCATTTCTATCATCCTGGTCCAAACGCAAATAATCATCGCAAAACTCTCCGCACATCCTCTTAATTGTTCTTTTCAAATGTATTTTATAACTCTTCAATTCACTTGTCACTCACAAGATCAAATGGACATCTTTAAAAATGGAACTCTGAGGGCTGGAGCAGTAGCTCAGCAGTTAATGATCTTGCCTGGCATGCACAAGAACGTGAGTTCAACCCCCAGCACCACATACACAATGAAGTCTCAGAGCAACAAAAACCACATGAAAAACTAAATAAAATTGATTCTCTTTTCCCCCTACCCCACTGTCCCTTTCTCTTAAAAATAAAAAATGCCACTCTGAGCCTGTTGCTATTTGTTTAAAATCTTTTGGTGACTATTCATGGCATTGAGGATCAAGACCAAACTTCTTTGTGTGTAGGATTTTTCCTGTCTATTTCCTATCTATGTCCCCATAATCACTTCATACCCTTCACCAGCCTCATATCTGGGTTCCAGCTATCTTGGTCTTTTTCCCCAGACCTCTGGAATTGGGGTCTTAACTCCTTCCTCTGCCTGGAAAGCTCCGTCGCCCTCTCATCTTCTGGGAAGTCTTTAGGGTTTTAGCTCAGTCCTATCTTCCTTGCAGAAGTCCTCTCTGTCTTCAAATCCACTCTTCTTTGTAGAACTCAGTGCAACTGTGGTTAAATGCAATGCTGTAATTTCTTCTTAATTATCTCCTTCTTCCACATTGACAGGAAGCTCTAGGGCATGAATAAGGATAAGATGATCCCTGCCCTCATGGAACTTGCATTTTAATGGGTATATTGACAAATAGCCAGTAATTACATAAATGCCTACTTAGATGTTGGGTAAATACTATTGAACAGAGTGGTCAGCACTTTCTTTTTGTGAGCAGTCCTGCCAAAAATTCCATTTCTTTCTCTAATAGCAGACATTGAACATTCCAATACTATAAGTGAGATGTGGTCAGATGATTCTGTTTGGTTTTATTTTTCTTTGTGAGCTGGGAAATTTGTCATTTGTTTCCAGTGTTCCCTATCCCAAGAGTGATACTCTTATTGGACTGGAAGTTTCATCCTCAATATTGCAGGGCAGTGTTTTAGTTTGGTAGAGTATAGTTTCATCATTTAGCTTTTGCTTTTGATGTGTTTTTCCTAGTCTGAGAATTGGGCAGGACCTGGCTGGGGCAAAGTCTCATTGAGATGCCATGTCCTTGCTAGCCATGTGATTCCTGAAGACACCCTGTCTTCCTCCCTAGAGCTGCTATGAGTCTTCAGAAATGACTGATACAGGGCAGTGCCTTCTGAGCAAGAATGCTCACTTTGGTTCCTAATTCCCTCCGAATTAGTCTCCTGTATCAACGCAAAACATGGGACTCCTTTAATATCACACATTGCGTTTCCCCAACTACAATCCTCAGTCTGTTGTCCTTTCTTGGTGCTTTGGAAACTGAATCCTCATATTGAAAGCTTATCATCTTCCTAAAAATAATTTCCAAACTGTAATTAAAACAAATGCTTCAATAGTATAAATCATCAGAGGTCAAAAACTGCATTAAAAACTATAGTAGAGTTGATATTTTGAAATCTGAACTTGAGTGATAAATGAAAAACAACCAACTAGCTATACTGGAACACTGTTTTTAAAAGTGGAATATAGTGAAGCCATTAAAAGTCAAGAGAAATAGCTTTGTTTGTGTAAAGAGATCACAGGTGTATTATGTGAGAAAAAGCAAATTTCAAACTTAAGTGTTTAGCATAATTCCACTTTCATAAAAATAAATGTATAGATATGTGTATCTGGGCATATAGGACCAATAAGGGGGAAAGATGGTGGAAGGGAATGGATTTCCACCAAATCATTAACAGCTAACGTTAAAAGGGTGGGGGGGGGCATGGTGTTGGCTGCCTTCAGTGGCCAGTTACGTTAGGGCTAACTCATTATTTTTACTAATTTTTGAAACACATCTTTAAATGTTAACTTTCTCTTTGCTTGTAGTTTACCTTCTCACGTACAAGTGCGTGGCGGAGTTTGGCCTTTTAGCTAACACTGCTTCTGGGGTGTCACATTCCTCAATTCTCTGAGAACATTCTGACTTCAGGACTGGGAGTCTCCTGTGAGGGCAGAGAATGGCAAAGAACACAGACTCTTCCTGGCCAGTGTCTTCTCTCTGCTTTCTCGCGAAACCCCCCCCCCCCACTCTCCCTCTGAAGGACCCCTTACCGTCTCCTGTTGGCAGATTTCCCCATATTGGTTTTGTTTTACCCACCGCAGTTCCTAATCTTCCATTTGATCTATTTCCATCTCTTTTCTACTAGAAACAGATCCAAAATATCAAAACTTAAAATAAAACCTGGACTTTGTGAAATAGCTTAAGTTTACAAAACAGCATAAAATGCCAGTTCTCCTTCGCCTCCACAGCTGCATGCCCTGAGGTAGCCACTGTAAGCAGAGGCCATGTAAACACCAGTCAATTTGTTTTAGTACATTTTGAGTTTGTGTTTTCAGTAAGTCTTTAAAAAGGATTTTCCCTTCGATATATGCCAATGAATTGTCTGAAGATAGTATCCTTATGAACTTGTTTATTTGATGACCTGTCAGTAAGGTCTCTTTCAGCAACAAGTGACAGAGACTAAATTGATTGGTTCACTTAACTGAAAAATCTGGCATTAAACACGGTCCTCCACAAAGATGCGAGCAGTGTCAACGGATCCCTCTTTCTCTCTGTCTCCTTTTGTCTCCATCTTGCCTTCTCTGTTTGTCTTCCTCTCTGCTTCTCTATGTCTTCTCTCTTTATATCTGTCCCTTTTTGTCCCTGTTATGTCTCTGGGCTCTGATTTCTTGGATTCATTTTCAAACTGGGTTCTTCCACCAGAAACCAAATAGCCATAAGACAACATGTCCAAAACCATTCTTAACACATATCATGAAAGGATGGACACCTAAATGCCATTTCTCTGGGAGGAATTGGTTGACTTTGCTTGAATCACACCTGCCATTCATAACCAGTCACCTTGGTGTGGGGATGGCACGTCCTGGTTACTGGACAGAGGTGAGGCACTTGACTTCCAGCTGTACAAGAAGCATGTGGAAGAGTGACAGTTCCCACTAGAAAAAGGATTGTTGGGAAGACAGGAAGAGCAGATACCAGTTTCTGTTAGGCTGGTGAAGGGCCAAGAGGTATCTTTCTGGAGTTTCCACAGAAAGACAGAGGTGTGTCATCCCTAGATCTTCTCTGTTTTAGACCAAATATTCTGAGATCTTTCCAATGGCCTCATGTGCTATATACTTTTCAGACTTAATAATTCTGATTCACTCTCTTTGAACTTGCTGCACTTTGCCCTGTATTTGGAATCCCTTTTAAAAATCTATGTCTTTATTGGGTATTCTCTTCTGCCTAAACACTGCAAGATTTTCTTTTTGATATGTCTAACTGAATCATCACCCTTCCAGGCAGTCCAGAAACTTGGTGTGTTTTATCTGCAACATCCTCTGACAGTTTCCTTAGACACAGATTTTCTTTTAAAACAGGTTAACTTATGTAACATATGATTCTAACTCCAAGTTTGCATATTTCATCCTGTTCTGGAGGTAAGCATGTCTGCATTTCTTAAATTTCTCCCTGGAGTATAGCTCAATTTTGTAATGTATAAATGAAAAGTGTCAATCATAGTGAACTTGTATCTCACACTTACATTTGTTTTCCCAAGAGGATTGAATTTATTTCTGCAAGGAAAGCATATTAAGAAGTTTCTTTTTCCTCACACATTCTTTGCAGGAAGGTTCATGCTTTGTACATAATAGTAGTATTTGTTGGAATTGAATTCCTTAACAGAGGATATGAGCTGTTATTTTTGTATTCATTTCATCAAATATTTATGGAGTGCTTACTAATTGCTAGGAGCTCTTCTGGGCACTGGAAACATGGTGAATGATCAGAAAAACCTTTGAGCCATAGAGCTTTTAGTCTTGTGGGGAATACAGAAATAGAAATAGATAATTACGGTAAAATTACTGATCATTGAAATAGAATAAGGAAAAGTCAAGAAAGATGTTGGAGAGCGCTGTCTCCACAGCAGAGAAGGCTCCTGAGGAAGTGATACTGAAGCCAGATCTGTGGAAGATGTAAGTGTCTATAGGGGAAGGAGGAGTGTGTGAGGTAAGGAGAGGGACTGTTTCAGAAAGCAGCATGTGGAAAGACCCAGAAGTTTCTCAGTGACGCCTTATTAACTAAAGACTAGATTCTTAGCATGGCTTTCAGTGCTTCCCAACATGTCCCCAGTCTGCTTTTCCTACCTCAGTTCCCACCCACGAGTGATCTATTACCCTTCCCTGAGTTATCGTGCCTCCTCACAGCTCTGTGTTAGTACCTGTGCTTCCAGTCCCTTTGCTTTTCCTGGTGAACATTACCCTTCATAAACACTCAGATAAGCTGTGTCATCTTCTGCAGTAGCTGGAGGGCTTCGCTCCCAAGGATCTGTCATTTTTTCCTCTGAATGCCCTCAGAGCATTGAATGTAAACCAAGCAGCTCAGCTTCATAGTTGGTTCCTTTGCCTGTCTCAGCCCAGACAAGCTCTTTGGGAGTCAGCCACATCTCCTCCACTTCTGTGTGCTATTACGGGCACAGAGTGGGTGCTCCAAGCATTTTTGGCTGAGCAGAGGGCTCTGATAAGTGCCTTGCACTTGTTTCGTATGACTTCAGTGTTAGTCTTTCTGTCCTCTTGGAACTCTCAATAAGGAAAGTGGTTGAGAAGAAGGCCTGGGTTGTTAGACTGCCTAGATTCAATCCCAGCTTGACCAGTGATCAATGGTATAATCTTAAATTCCCTAGGTTTTGTCTAATCTGTAAAATTGTGTTTATTATCGTATTGTCCCCTTGGAGTTTGTGAGGAATAAATAAGTCAGGCTATGCAAAGCACATAGACCATTGCATGGCACCTAATGGTCATTCAACTAATGTTAGCTACAAATATTATTACATTATTTCATTTTCAAATGCAGATTCCTCAAGACTGCCATGGTGCCTACCTGCCTCACAGCTGAGTGTCAGTCGTTCAGCCGTGGATATCTCCTTTTCCCTTTAGAGAGCTCATCACCCCATATTTCACCTGTACTTTGCTTTTGGTCTCTCCTTCAATTTTGCTCTAGTTGGGTTCCAAGGTCTTATCTCTGCCTGCCTGTTAAACCTCTTGCCTTAAACATCTTCCTGTTTTCTCAAACATATGCTCAAAGTAAAAATTTTCATTTTAAAGTAATATCCTCTTTTACTTTGTATATCAAAGGTATATCTGTTGGTCCTCTTTTAGTCATTTAAATGTAATTCTTTGAGGTCATTATTTACTTGTCTACTATGATCAGGCTGATGTAAACAGCTGCTATATTTCCATAAATAACTTTCACACACGACTTCCTCCTTTTGTTCCTTTTCCCTATTTCTGAATTACTGCAGTAGTTTCTTCATTATTATTCCTGAATATTATCTAGGTTCATTCTTAAATACACCACTTTTCCTGTATTTTCAAAGAGAAAAAAAATAAAAAGAAGAAAGAAAGAAAGAATAAAGTTCTTTAAGTGCTGCGTAATCTCCTCTTCCTAGGCAGAGTTGCTATCATTGGACCTTGCCCTGCTTCTCACAAGGACAGAGACTTTGGAAGTTGTGGTTTAAGACTCAGTTTTACTCTATCCTGGTTGTATGAACTTGAAGAGGTGGAGTAAAGTGTCTGATTCTCTGTTCCTCTTTTTTGAAATGAGCGTGCTGAAAGCTGCCTTGGAGAGTAGTTCCTGGAATGAGAGACAACACAAAACACATTTCCTGCCGCATAGTGTACACTCAATGAGTGGCGTGTGTAGCAGGAATGGTAGTAATTGTTTCAGTAGAGAATAAAGCAGGCAATTGCAATAAAATTAGAGAAGAGCAGCGTCACCAACATATCCAAGGTCCGGTAATTAAAACAGGGCCAGAGATGGGGAACTAGTCACTGCTTTCAGGGCCAGAAAGGATTTTCCAGGGGATGAGACCACTGAGCTAAGTCTGAGAAAATCATTGGAATAATCAGCCAGTGTCTGGGGCAGATTAAGTTCATAAGGCTATAAAATACACCTTGGTAACCTCAGTGTGTCCAGCAAGCTCTTGCTAAGGTGTTTTCAGGTGTTTGTGGCAGATTATCCCTTTTCCTGTAGTCTGTAGTCCAGGAAGACACCTTCCCAATAGCTGAAACTACCCTTGCGAGTTTTATTATCATGAACGTATGGAAGAATATTTAACAGAGAGGAACACTGTCGACATCAGACCTGCATATTGTACAGGGGTTATGATTTCTGGTAAATGCCAAACTGACATCCTCCAAATCTCTAACAAGAAGGACTCTCTCCCTGTCTCCCCAGCCCTGTGGTTTTTCCTTCCTGGAACTCAAGGTCCTGCATCCGCTCTTGGCTACATTCTCAATCCTCCTTCCTGTCCCTGGCTCCTGCCAAATACTGGGTCCTCCTCAGTGAGCTTCCAGGTCACCGGCAGCTTGAAGCCTGGGGACTACAGGGAAGAGGCCTTCAGTTCTCTCTTAAACCTTCCACTCTTTTCTTTATTCTCTACCTTCTCAAAGGGAAATGAAAAGAAGAAGAAACTAAGCTAAACAACAACAAAAGCAATTACCAAGAGCAAAAAGGCAAGTCTCTTCAGAGCTCTGCCATAGGACATTCTGGACTGCCAGACGGTATCTGACCTGATGACCCCTGATGAGTGATCGGCAGGCACTATGTAGCATCAACCCCCAAAGTTAGAGGCTTATACCACAGTGTATGACCGTTAGATCCTATGCCTAATCAACCCCTCTGCTCATGGCCCTTCACCTTTAGGGATCAACTCCTTCCCCTTTTTGTTTCTTAGAATCAACTACTGGGAGAGATATTGAACCAGGCAATTTTAATATTATTTGTTAAATAATTAAAACACCTAATTCCAAGATGTATTTGAATCTATATTATTTATGAAATGTATATGAGTGTGTATGGGGAGAGAGAGTGAGCAAGCCCTATGTGCCAGGAAATTCCTGTATTTTCAGCAATAACTTTATCAGTTCTTAAAGTGAATCAACAAGGTAGGAATAAATATCTCTACTTCTAGATGATACTGTATCTTGAAGACTTTAAGTAGCTGACTCTAAGATCACAGAGTTACTAAGAGGTTAAGCAAAGACAGGGCCAGATTGCAAAGACATAAGGTTGATTGCTGAGATCTCTGCCAATTTTGAAAGTGTGAGACTCCAAGTTGTTCTTGTTGCTTCTTCTGCCTTTCCTGAGGTTGGGAGGGCAGGAAGTGAGGAGGTAGAATTTACCTTAATTGCAGGAGGAGCGAGGAAAAGATTATCATGGAGCTTAAAATACATGGCTGTCTTGTAAGAGTTGTCAAGGTAAATTGTGTCCCCAGAGATATTTAAAAGCAATTTGATCACACATTTGCACATGGCTATAGTTGGAGAAGCTGGTAGCTGATCTACTAACAGGGATTTTAATGGAATTTTACCAGGAATACTTTGAAATGTTTTGCCTAAGAAATTACTTTGTAAATACCTTTGTTACATTTTAGTTAATACTGGCCATCTGGAACCTCACTTGTCATTTGGACACTCATTTAACTATTTTATAGAAGTTTTTTAGTCTAAGAAGAATGGAAAATGTCCCATGGAAGGCTGGCAAATAGATCTTATGGATTAATGTATTCTGAGATGAGATACAATTGCTTTACCTGCTCAACATTGTCCGTTTAGCCTGTAAATCAACAACCATTTCTTGTGAATTTGCTGTAATTCAGCTACTTTAGAAGAACAGGCAGCAGTGTTGGTTGAGATGGACATTGTCAAGTTCAAATAACATTTGTGACTCCTCCTAGCCTAGCATTTAAAAACTCTAAGACAATGGGCTTCCAAGTGCTGTCCCCAGTTGACCAGCAGCAGCCTCACTTGGGAGAATATCCAAAGTACACATTCAACCTTACTCCAGACCTACCAGCAATCTGACTTTCAATAAATCCTCCAAATGATTCTGATGCAAAATAATGTTTAATTCCTTAAAACTATATCTATGAATATGTCTGGATATATGCATATATATCTATGGATTATATATGTATATTTTATCACACGTTTCATAAATATATACATATAGATACCCATATATGCAAATATAATTTCTTGCTCTGGGCCTTTCTGCTGTCTATAGCACCTGGATTATACTTTCTACTGCACCAGCTTCTCCTAGGCTCCAAAATGCAACTTGAAAGATGTTTATTGGAAAAGACCCTTCCCTATCCCTCTGGTAGATGTGATCTGTGTTGTATCTGGAATTTGGTAACATATTTTAACAGAATTTTTTAAATTGGTAATGATAAACCCAAGCATCTTCTCTATTCCTAACTTGGCATTGGGGATATAATGGTAAAGAAGGTGAACATCTCTGTCCTTATGGAGCTTATAAATCAGTTGGGGTGAATTTTTACTCCTCATTTCCTAGATCATAACCTTCTTGAAGGGGTATAGGTATCCTTGCTTCTGGGGATACTCCTAGCTCTATAAGTTGTGGTGGGCAGCCAGGCATGGTGGCTCATGTCTGTAATCCTAGTGTCTTGGAGGTTGAGGCAGGAGAATCACAAGTTTGAGGTCAGCCTTAGCAATTTAGCAAGGCCCTAAGCAACTTAGCTGGACCCTGTCTCAAAAAAAAAAAAAAGTTGTGGGCATAGTGGAAGGGGGTTGGTTTCTTAGTCTTCACTGTAGGAGGCATCAGAATATAGAGAATATCATACTCTTCTTGTGTCACCCCACTCTTTAAGATGAGATGACACATTGTATAATAGGACATGGAGCCCTTACAACTGGTGAAAATCAATTCATCACCTCATTTAGACCAGGGATTCTCAATCCCAGCAGGTATCCCAGCAGTATTTACCTGTAGACCAGATAATTCTGTGTGGTGGGGACTGTCTTGTGCAGTGTGGAATATTTGGCATCATCTCTGACCTCTACTCTCTGGATTCCAATGATACCTACTTCCCAGTTGTGACAACGGTAAACTGTTTCCACAGATTGCCAGATACCTCCTGATGAGCACAATCACAGTTATTGAAAGCAATTGGGAATATTTTTACCTGCAGAGAGTAAGACTTCAGAGGACTATAAAAGTTCTCTTCAAATGACCATAAGACAACCATGTAGAAAAACAATTACAGATGGAAATTTTAAATTAAACCTGAGGGCAAACTGGAAGTTACAGAAAATCAATATTAGAGGTAATTTTCTTAAATTCAGGACTCTCTTAAGTTTGGAGTATACTGTGGTAGGACTCAGTGAACTTTCAGTCTTCAGCAATTTTTAACAAACTTGGATACACACTTGCTTTTTGTGGAATCTGGGTATTTCATTCAGAGCATCCTTCAAGTTCTGAAATTCAGTATTTTCTTTTGTTTGGGTTATTTTTAGAGTGATTCCATCAATCATTATATCTCTTGAGGTGGGAGAGGCAGCAGAATAAAGTGACAGAGGTGAGATTATGTTCTGGCCCTTGAGTTATACTTCTCAGCCCAGAGCCAGCTCAACTCCTTCCACCTGTGAGATCCTGGCCAGATTCCTGACACTTCCATTTCCATTTCTGTGAAATGGATGCATTTACAGATCCTCCCTCAAAAGTAACTCTGAGGATTGAATGAGATTATCTAGGTGGAACCTTTGGTAAAGAAATCAATAGTAGCTATTATTTATTGACTCAGCCAGTGTGCTTTGAATGACCTCTAAAACCTTGCAAATTTGACCAGCAACTTCTGTCTAGTGGTGCTGTGTTGCAAGGACAGCTCAGGATAGGATGTTTCTGTTTATCTTGTTAGTAACAAGTTCAATGTAAGCCAAATGTGGGAATTAACAAGCAAACACAATGAATAAAAATTATTATTCAATTTCTATCTAGTCCTCGTTCTGTGGATAAATATTAGTATTTTAAGGAAGCTTTATTAGTTAATACTAAGACTCAGTTTTTAAAAATAATTTTATTCAGTGGGTATTAATTTTCACCTACTTAATTTAGATTCTCAAGCGCAGCCTTCAGGAGGATGTTTACTTTTCTAGATTCTTTGCTTGAAAGCACAGTTTAGAAAAACATGAGGAAAAATATTGAAAGAATGTGAGATAGCCTATATTGCATTGTTGTCCCAAAGGCTTCAAAGCCTTGGTAAAAATCTTGAGCACTTAAGTGGATGCTAAAATTTGAGTATAAAATATACTGCCACTTAAAAATCTTAGTGTTTATTGTAAGACAGAGCAACATGTTGACAATGGAGAGAAAAAAATCAAGTAAAACATATATCTACACATGATTACGTATCTTTCCTTTGTATATCCTAACATAGTAATCATAATGTAGCCAACTTAATTTAAATGTAATTAAAACAAGCTTCTTTTCTCACCTTATTGCTGATTTTTGAAGACAGAGATAAAGCATTTTTGCCAAATTTGTCCATCCACCCAAAGCACCTAGAGGCATTTTCTATGACTGAGTGGACACTTCTGCATCTCCCCTAAAGAAGGAACTGTCTGGACAACTTTCTTTCAGGCATTCATTGTCCAGAGAACTGACTGCATATGTGAAATGTAGGGGATTGGTAAACTGTATACCACAGCCACAGAATGCCCCTCAGAGTTGAATCTGAAAAGAAACATGTTACCACTTCTTATTTCTTGGGAGGAGCAGCCCTCAAGAATCTGAGCAATGCAAATTGAAACAGAACATTTAGATGGCAAAATATTGGGGGCTGTTATTGTCCACAGAATGTTCATTACACCTTGGGATTTGGCAATAACCTTGGTCAAGCTGGATTTAGAAAAGTCTTTCACAAAAAGGTTGGGTGCACAGGAATAATCACATCTTCTAAAGTCCTGTTCTGTAAATTCCATCTAAATGTGAGCATCCTCTTGAAATCAAAATACTCAAGTAAGACATCCTGCTTCCTCCAAATGACCTTTTGTCCTGCAAGACATTCAATTTCATTTTTTCATGACATTTTGGATTTTTGTGACATTAGAGGTCCAGCCACAATTCCTTAAGTCTGTTCTTTACTCAACATCTTGGCACCTGGTTTCAAACCTCAAAAGTCATAAATTACAAAACAAAGAAAAGGCAAGCATCTGGAAATGTACTGGATGCAACAGGAACTTCCCACTGAGAACAAGGCCCATCTACCCAGGATGTCTACATTCAAAGTCATCCCTCCTGTCTTCATGGGGCAGGGCACTTGGGTTGCAAGCAACACAGACTGCCTTAAGGTAATGGTGTTCATTTGTGAAAGTTGTTGTGACAAAGGATAACAAACCGGTCCTTTATTTTTTTAACTTTTTTTCAGAATTTTTTTTAATTACATGATATAGAGTTACAATTGAGGGGGAAATCTTATCAAACATTCAAGAACAAATGTATATATACTTAGTTATCTAGGGCTAATGGCATGTCATGGATGCCCAGCTTGGGTTCCCCATGTTGCTATTTTCCCCAGAAGAACCCCTGAGCTAAATGGATATCTCGTGGAGGTCAGAGATCACCTTCTGAGATGATTCCCCTATATTCGCATCCTCTAGTCTCCTAGGTGATTTTCCTAAGCCCTCCTCCCACCCTGTTCCCCAGCCTACACCTCCAAGTATCCTAGGGAGTTGTCTCACTGTATGAGAATCATACAATTTGAAGTTATTATTAGCTTTTCCATCTAACATACTGCTTCCCCATATATTCTAGCTTCCACAGATGAGAGAAACCATTGAGTCTCTGAGATTGGGATACTTCACTTTGCATAATTCTTTCCATCTCCATCCATTTGATACCAAACGGCATAATATCATCTTCTCTAATGGCCAAGTAGTATTCTATCGTATATATGTACCAAAGTTTTTGTATCCACTCGTCGAGTGAGGGGCATCTGGGTTGGTTCCATAATGTAGCTGTACTAAATTGAGCTGCTATAAACATTGATGAAGCCACATCACTATAATATGCTGATTCTAACTCTTTTGGGAAAATACCCAGGAGTGGGATAGCTGGGTAATAAGGTGGTTCCATCCTTAATTTTTTGAGGATTCTCCACACTGCTTTCCATAGTGGCTGAACCACAAACTGCTCCTTTAAACCTTAATGGTTTAGGGGCTGGAGCCATGGCTCAGCCTTTTCAGCGCTTGCCTGGCATGCGCACAGACATAGATTCATACCCCAGCACCACATACACAACAGAGTGTTGGAGCAACGAAGGCCACATGAAAAATTAAATAAATTGATTCTCTCTCTCTCTCTTTCTCTCCCCCCCCCTTCTCTCACTGTCCCTCTGTCTCTTAAAAAAAATCCTTTATGGTTTAAAACCACATAATTTCACTATCTCTCAGTTCTAGGGCCTTGAAGTCTTAAATGAAGCTGCCACCAGGGCCATGCTCTCTCAGAAAACTTTAGGGGGAGCAGTCTTCCTTACCTCTGCCTGACTTCTGGAATCGTCTTTGGTGTTCTTTGGGTTGCTGATGCGTCACTCCCATTCTCTGCTAGCACAGGGCCATTTTCCTTCTGTGTGTAACTGTCTTCATGTCCAGATTCTGCTTCCTATGAAGATGTCAGCCATGCTGGATAAGGGCCCACCCTAACAACCTCCTTCTGATCACCTCTTTAAGGATTCTAGTTCCAAATAAGGTCACACTACAAGGTACTGAGGGTCAGGACTTCAGCACATCTTTTGAGGCAGGGAGAACATAATTCAACCCATCACACTAATTTCAGCAAAAATGTAATTCAAGGGTAAGATAGGAAATGGTTAATTTAATTGCTGAAAGGATAAAAGAACAAAGGCCTGAGAAGCAAGTCCACAGCTGCCCAAAGGGCCAACCAGCAAGAGCTAATCCCTATCCCTGCCAGGAGGCAGTTCTGGAATGAAGTCACCTCCACTGGCTTCCCACCCTTGTAATTTTGCTTGACAGTGAATCCCAGAATGTAATTTGATGGGTCACTCCTTAGAAAAATCAGTTCCATTATTTGCTTTCCCAGAGATACTGCAAAAGAAAAAGGATTTGGGGTGCTATTAACAAGAGAAAATAGAAAGAATGTTAAGTAGAAAAAAATCTCTCCCCAGCAGAAAAAGAGAAAAGGGGGGGGGGGATTTTAAAGCCTCATATTCTTGGGCATGTAAACCTGTTATTACCTCTATGTTAATCATAAACCCCTGATGATTGTTAATATCACCATTTTAAAAAGTTAGCCACTCAACTGTATTTGTTTTTTTATAAGTCAAGAGCATGGAGAGAATTTTAGCTCATCATGATTTTTGTCCATTACTGAGTTGTCATTAATTCAATTTTGTGACCGTGTTAGATTTCCAATGGAAGAACTGAGCTCCTGAACAAGCTCCTTTCCTGTTCTTGACTCTGTTGTTCGTATGCTGTGGTCCAGATCAGCATACATATGACTCACTGGCCACGGGAGGCTTCCTGGCATGCATGGCCAGCTGTTCCTCAAAGCCTTGGAGGGAAGGATATACTTCACCCGCTCTCAACTCCAGAGGCACCCAACTCTCATGCTCAAACTCTGAGCTCTCTTTCTCATTCCACCCTCTCACCCCACCCATCCTACCACCACCTCTTCAAAGAATATAGCCATTGTTATATTAGTTATGCTTTGAATTAAGAAAAGAAAAGAAGAGGTGGGAAAAATTAACAAAGTGAACTACATAAAATTAGGGGCATAAGGGGGTGGCTTATTATTAAATAGTACAAAAATCTTCAAGAATAGTCTTAGTCTCCAGCTTGTCTTTTTGTACTTATTTTATGACACTTCCAAAGAGAAACAGTTGATAGATCTATTGTAATATTTTGCATGTTGTCAAATTCCTTGCCTTGCCTGGGCGTAGGAGGGGTGAACTCTGGAACCGGAATATATGGAGGAGTCTGGGAGTTAGAGGCCAGGCCCTTAGTGAGGCAGATTGCACCTCTACCTGGAGGTAAGAAGAAAGTTAGTGCAATAGGCAGAACATGGACTCAAAAAAGTATGAGCAGCGAGTCCCAGGAGGGAGATTAGACTCTGATAGATATGGATAGGGTACTCTCAATCAACAGGTAGAAAATGATGGAGGAGAAAATATTTGGAATTTTATGTTCCTGGCATCAGAGAAATAATTAAATTGACTGTCCCAGAGGTGAATTTTGTTCATGACTCCTTGGCCCAAGCCAGGCCCTTGGTCCCACCAAACTTAAGACCAGGAAGTACATGTCCCCCTAGAGGAGATGCTGAGCATACTTACCAAACAGCAGTACTAGTCAAATGCAGACTCCAGGTAGCTCCAATAGGCTCTGATTCAGAAGACCCTGGAGCTCTGCATTTATAAAAGGCCCCTTCAGGTGGGTCTGATGCAGGGTAGGGAAAGGAACTTGGGGGTGATCTCTGGCTACAGTGTAAGAAATGCAGACATGGAACACCACCTCAGTGCAGGCAGGTGACCAAGAGGAAGAGAACAAATCTGAACTAGGACAAATCTGGGTCCCTCAAATTGTAATGAGAGAGGCTACAGGTGCCTGGACATTGCAGGCCAGAGGCTGGTCAGCAGCTCCTAAATGCCCAGGCATGAAAGTGGCTTTGGAAGTGTGCCTGAAACTGAGAAGACCCTCAGATGTGTCAAACTCCTCCAGACAATGAGCAATCGAGAGGGAAGTGGAGACAACCCCAGATGAAGATTTGCAGATGTGATCTAAAGTATAATTTTATATTAATAAATTAACTCGCCATATATATGATTGCATAATTGCTTGTTTTATATCTTCTTTTCTCCTTTTTTCCCTTCCCTTTCCCCTTCCCCTACTTCCTTCTCTCCCCTTTATTTCCCTTATTCTTCTTTCTTCCTTTCTTTTTTTGTTCTTTTCTTCGCCTTCTTCTTCTCTTAACATTTCCTCTTGTCTACATCCCTCTCTGTCCCTTCCTTTCTCCCCAATTCCCTCGTCTATTCTTCTTCCTACCATTTCCATTGCCCGTGGCCCTACCTCTCTACTGTCTCCCCAGGTATTATGCTATCTGCTGCCAGCCTTTGGTTTACAGGAACAAGATGACCCCTCTGCGCATCGCTTTAATGCTGGGAGGCTGCTGGGTCATACCCACGTTTATCTCTTTTCTCCCTATAATGCAAGGCTGGAATAACATTGGCATAGTTGATTTGGTGAGTATCCACATAAGCCCTACAGATTTACTGGCTGATCAAGTTTGCTTGGAATTCTAAATAAATAATACTAAGCTGGGTGAATATTCCAAGAAAATTGCTGATAGTATTCTCAGTGACAATTTTTTTAAAGCTAACATTTTTGAATTCCTACTAACAGTTTCTCCTTAACTCAACTTCAGTTAGGTTCTTCTGAGTTCTTTTCACAGCTGGTCCTCAAATTTTGGACTTCACATCCACCTCTGCAACACTCAGTTTTAGCAAGAATCTTGTTAAGCTGACTTTGCCAGAGTCCTCTACACTCAGTGTCTGATCAGGTTCTTATCCTTCACCACCAGAAGTGGTGTGTGATCATTCTGGATTGTCTTCAGGAAGAATCCTATTATTGGTTTAGCCAGGATCGCCCCTACCACTGATATTTCCTCTTAGTAATTTTCCATCCACTGATCTCTACTTACCATGCTTCTTGGCTGTAAATTCCCACTTTTGTTTGTGTTGGGGGAGCCCAATATCTCTCCCCTACTCCACC
This sequence comes from Aplodontia rufa, assembly GCA_004027875.1. Taxonomy (NCBI): domain Eukaryota; kingdom Metazoa; phylum Chordata; class Mammalia; order Rodentia; family Aplodontiidae; genus Aplodontia; species Aplodontia rufa. The sequence continues at coordinate 24,808 of PVKS010000530.1, forward strand.
ACCCCATTATAGTGGTCCCTATAATTGCCTTATAGCCTTCTTAAAAAGTATTTCTTAAGTACTGAGGATTAAACACAGTGCACTCTACCATTGAACTACATCCCCACATCCCCAACCCTTTTATTTTATTCTGAGACAAAAATCTCACTAAATTATTAAAGGTGGCCTTAAACTTATAATCCTCCTGCCTCAGCCTCCCAAGTAGCTTGGATTACAAGCATGTGCCACCATGCCCAAATGCCTTAGCTCTGTAACACATGACATGAATCTTTGCTTTAACATTACTATATGCTAGATAACACTCTAAATACTGTACATATAATCCTAACAACATCTTTTTGGGAACTGTATAATTTTTCCTCTTCTTACAGATGACAAAATCTAGGCTTAATAGGTAAAGTAACATTCCCAATGCTGCACAAATTGTAAATAGCAGAACAGAAATTCAAGGTTTAGCAGGGGTATGTCATATATCCCAAGAAGTCGTTTTCATCTTGTTTCACATGGAGAATCTTAAAGGCCTCCACTGACCTGAAGGAAACATCATTTGGGTGGAGACTGATAGGAAATGAAGAAAGTCCTGGACCAGAAGTCAAGAGTACTAAACCCTGAGCCCAAACTTTGTCACTTTCTCATTTCCTGAAGGCTGTGATGAGAAAGTTGGTTTTCAGTGGAAAACAGTATCTGCCAAGGAAGGGTGTGACTCGTATACCAAGCATTTCCCAGCTCTGTGTACTTATTTTCCAAAGAAACAGAACTAATTGTGTGTGTGCGTGTGTGTGTGTGTGTGTGTGTGTGTACAGATAGAGACAGTAGAAAGAAACAGAGAGACTTACATTAAGGAATCTGTTCATGTGATTATGGAGATTGACGTTTCAGGATCTATAGTCAGCAAGCTGGAGACACAAGAGAGCCGATGTTTTATTTCAAGACCAAAGACAGAAAAAACAAACAAAACAAAACAAAACAAAACTCATGTCCCAGCATGAAAGCAATAAGGTAGCAGAAGTTTCCTCTTCTTTAGCCTTTCTGTTCTATTTAGGCCTTCAATGATTTGGATTGGATTGGATGTCTATGAATTCAAATGCTAATCTCATTCAGAAATATCCTCATTCCCAGAATAATATTTTACCAAATGTCTAGGTACTCTGTGACCAGTCAAGTTGACACACACAAAATTAACCATCTAGATGGTCTTTAAGAGGCCACCATCTCTGATGTACCACAATTCTAATGAAAATCAGTGCCATGGTATTCATTAGCTGGGTTATGTATTTCCTAAGGAAGTTGCTAGGCAATCAATTTCAAATCAGTCCTGGGATCCCTTTAGATGGAGAATAGAGAGGAGAGACCAAGAGCAAGCTCCAACCCACAGGACCACTGGGAGAGGGAGCTGCCCCTTCCTCTTTCTACCCCATTCTTAGAGCCTAGTCCTTCCTTTTTCTTTGTCCAGGAAAGTACATCCATACCAAGGCCTAGACCAGGATTTGCATTTGGTATGTCAGAACTGAAAGTGCTTGGCCTTCTGAAAGAAATGCAAGAGAAAAGAGTTGTGGGGAAATGGAAAGAAGATTCATACAGGGAGAGTGTATGGATACTTTCTAGTTCCCATCCCAGTTGTGTCATACTGTCAGCTTTTCATTCTTGGGGAAATGAAATCCCAGTTTCAAAAAAAAATTTATTATTCCAATAATAAAAATAACAATCAAATGCTGAACATGTGCTACGTATAAAGGCCCATTTCAATCACTATTCTACAAATCTCACATGGGCCTCACAGCAACACTATGAAGTAGCCTCTATTAATGTCCTAATTTTATAGATCAGGAAATTAAGGCTCAGAGTCAAAGTCATCATTAAGTATTGGTAAGATATATCTGAATCTAGGCTTACTGCATTTGAGTCTGTGATCTCAATTTTTCTGCAATACTTAGTCCCTAGTGGAGAAGATCTTTGGAGAAATATACTTTTGTTCATATGGAGAATTTTTTGTGAGAGCTCAGCATTTTTACTATCTGATGTAGAAGTTCCAAGGGAAATAATTTGGGAAATATTAATTCATTCATGAGAGTGAGATAGAAGCACCCCTTATTTACTTCACATAATCAATTAATGGGGCATCTACTTACTGTTAACATGCCTTATATTTATATCCCTCTACTAATTTGCACATTGAACCTGTCTAGAGAGCCCAATACATATGGAACTGATTTATATTTACAGCAATTACATTTTATAAAGTCACTACAAATACTGAGTTAGCAAATACTGAATCTTTATTCTTGGGGGAAATATATAGGTTTAGATTCCAGCAAATCAAATTTTTGTCAACCAATCTATACACAGGCTTATCTTATGTGTATATCTATTTAAAGACACTGGTTTAATTTATATTGTTGATTCATTAACTTTGGGCTGATGGCCAAGACTCTATAACTCATGTTTGAATGAGGTTTATATAGCACATGTATTTTTTTCTGTAACGTACATCACAGCTTTCATGCACTTGGAAACACTAGACAGCATTTTAGCACTATGCTTTGGGGCCATTATAAATAGAGAAACCAACACACACATACTCAAAGAAAAAAACCAACACAAAAATGCAACATATGTCGCAGTAAAAAGCAACAGGAACATTTTTAAAGTGAACAGGAAGATAGAATATTGTTTTATTTGACTTCAACTGGGAACATACCTATCAGGCATTCAAATTTTCACTGTTTTATGCATGGGTGTGCCTCCAAATGACAATGAAAGCACCACAAGCATTAATTTTTGGTGACTAAAAATAAATTTTAGTGAGCATATGAATTCACAAATATGTAATCCATGAATAATAAAAATGAGTGATCACTTATGTAAACATGCACACACATAAATACAGAAAATGCCCAGGGCAGGAACCTACTCCAGGGACTTTCTCTGCTCAGTTGCCTCACCTGTTCTTTTAAAGATAGACTTCTCAGATAAGCTCTGCTTCATCCCCAAATTTTACAAAACAGCACCCACACCAACTCTGCCCAGTTATTAACACAATATGAAAGAAGCCTCCTAAAAATTCAAGTTAAGTGTTTGGATGTTGATAATGTAGACCATTTCTCCATTATATTTCTAAATCTAGACTACTTATTAATATTATTTTTCTTTTTCATCATCATTACCATTTATTAAATACTTTAGGCAATATACTAAATTCTTTACATTTTAAGTCCATCTAATCAACACAATGTTGTCATGCTTAATATTCATTTTTAAAAGAAAATCTCATGAATAAAAAGGGCTGGGGATTTGGCTCAATGGTTAAGCACCCCTGGGCTCAATCCCAGGTCCAAAAAAAAAAAAAGAAAAAAAAGAAAATCTCATTACTTCTAAATACAAGTTCATAATACATGACCTATCCATTCACTTATCCACTCAGGAAATATTAATTGAATGCTGACGGTGTTCTACAGGCCACTGCAAGATCAATGGTTAAAAGCATTTCCACTCTTATGGCATTTAAAATCTAGTGAGGAGAAACTAAAATATCTATTTCAGGGGTTAAATTTTATTTAAAACAAACCAAGTAAAAAGATAATGATTGATGGGAAGATACTATTATTTTACATGTGAAATTCACCTTCTTGGGCCAAGATATTGCTAAAGCCAAGGCCTGCAGGGAGAAATTCTTTTAAGTACTAAGATAAAAAAGTAATTTGGGATAGGCCAAAATTATAATAAGTGCAAAGATCCCTGGTGAAAACAGGCTTGGTTAGTTGGGAGAATGGCCTAGTAGCTTCAGAAGGCAGTGAGCAAGGATGAAAATGGTAAGATCAGAGGTCAGATAGATTGCCTGGGGCCAGATCATGGCTTTTGTTATAAGCAATGGAGGAAATCTTTTGAATTTGGGGCAGAGGAGTGTGATAATTGCCCTATGTTCAAAAAGTATCTCTGGTGAGAATGATTGTGGAATAGCAGGAAATAGGGAAAATTTAGGGGAAGGAGTTGTAACTGTCCTGGCATCTTAGTCTAAGATGATAGTAATCTGAGATCATGAGAAATTGTCAGGTTTCATATATTCTTTTGCCCTAAAATTATTTATTGAGCACTTACTGTGTTCTGGAAACCACTGCAGTTGCTTAGGATACATTATTGAACAGAACAGATAATGATCCATGCACTTCTACAATTTGAATTTCTAGCAAGAAGAGACAAGGAAGAAGTGATGAGTTTTTTTAAAAAGTGAGTATCTAGGATGTTAGGATATAATTACCATTGGAATAAAAGGTGGATGGAATAGCAGATTGCAATATGAAATAGGATGTTAGAGAAGTCTTTGTTGAGATGGTGACATTTGGGTAAAGTCTTTAAGGGGGTGAGGGAATTTGACTTGTGGGCATCTTGGAAAAGAATATGTCAGAGGGAATAGCTAGTGGACAGAACCTGAAGCCACATGTGCTTGACATACCAAGGAGATTAGTGTCACTGTTACAGAATAAGTGAGGAAAAGAAAAACCAGAAGAGCTAAAAATAAAATAAAAATAAAAAAATTAAATTAAATTAAAGATAATATAGGGCTTTGTGGGCTATTTTTTAAGTACAATGACTTTAAGTAAATTGATGAACAATTGCAGGATATTGAGCCAATTAGTGGTAAGAACTGAATAACACTTTTTAAAGAAAATTTCTCTTAAAATAAACATTAAAGGGAGTCTGTTGAAGCAACCTGATAGATAAGAGACAATGGTGCTCCAACCTAAGGGGTAGCAATGGAGATTGTGGTTTAGGATCTGGGTATATTTTAACTATAGAACCAATAGGTTTTTTAGAAGATTAGAAGATGAGTGTGAAAGGAAAACCTGGGTCAAAGATGACTGAAGATTTGGGTCAGAACAACTAGAATATTGGAGTGCGTGATAACCAATCCAGATGGAAAATATTGTGGTTGGAATAGGGTTGGGTTGTGGGAAGACTCAAATTCATGGTTTGGACAAAATAAATTTGAAATAACTGTTAAATGTGCAAATGGAACAGTCAAGTAAGATATAAAATAGCTTAATATAAAATCTTTAAGTTTATGTAAGGTCTTAACTGGAAATATTTGATAAATGAAGCATTCCCAGAAATTAGATGCTATTTGAATCAAATAATTAGATAGGATCATCCAGAGAATGCAGAAATCAGTCAAGAGAAGATGTCTAAGAAATGAAGAGTCAATAGAAGTATCGGAAGAAACAACCAGTGGGGAAGAAAACAAAGACAGAAAATTTCTTGGAAGACAAATTAATAACACATCATAATTAAGAAAGCAGAATTATGTTCCTGGATACAATGGGGACTATTATGATCATGACTATAAAACTGAAAAAAAGGAAGTAAAAAAAATAGGATAAAATGAAATACTATTTAAAGGCATTGGAAAGTAACCAAGGCAAATAAGATTTGAGTGGCTATTATTCCAAAGGGAAAAAAGAAGATTTTTATCAAAAAAAGTCTTTATTGATTCATGGATAGAGAGATATAAGTGAATGGAAAGCATGACCCTTGGGCTTGTGGTTGTCTCACTGAACTGGGTGAATATTTTGAAGATTGAGGGTGCCAAGATTTCTGAAAACTGAGTGCGGTTCCAGAAAGGTGAAAATTTTAGAAATACCATCCTAAAATTCAGTATACTATTTTTTTCTTGAAGCTTTTGCTTACTCCTAAAGTAAGAACCCAAAAGCCAAAAACAACATTAAAAAAGCAACATAAACCATTCCATAGACAACTTAGATAATGGAATTATTAGACAAGAACTTTAATTAACTCTAGTTAATATAGTTAAAACAGAAAATGAGAAACATGAAGAATTTTACTGGGGGACTAGAAAGATGGAAGGAAGGAAGGAAGGAAGGAAGGAAGGAAGGAGATAAATTAATTCTGTAACTAATAAATATAGTAAATGTAGTAAGTGGACTGATGAATTTAATAGTAGAGTAGACACAACTGAGTGGACCTAATGTATACTGGATATAGGTGCATAGTAAACATCCAGATTGAGGCACATAGAGATAAGTAGATAAAAATTAAAGATAATTCTGTCATACACAGAAATACATATTCTATAGGATAAGAGAGAAAAGGACAGAAGTAATATTTGAAAGAAATAGTGAAAATTGTGGTTAAGAGTTTTTCAAAACAAGTGAAAAAAGCATCAGTTGCTCATTCAAGATATTACATTAAACCCCAGCAGGTTAAGTTAAAAAAAAAAGGAGAAAATTATATCTAGGAGATTCATATTTTTAAATGCTAAAAATTTAAGACAAAAGGACAAATCTCAAAGCATTTACAGAAAAAAGATAAATTTAAAGAGGATGTAAGACTTATGGCTGACCCTGCAATGAAGTGATGGGAGTGAAAAGACAATGGAATGACATCTTAAAAATGATGGGTAATTTTCAGCAGGAGGTTTTATACAAAAATTTATTTGAAGAAAAAAAATTCAATCAAAAAAATCACATAACAGGAAAAAATGCAGAGCACTGAAAATGGTAAATATGTGAGTAGGATAAAAGAATATTGACTTTCAAACAGCACTAGTATTAATGTTTTGTGAGTTTTAAAAATAAAAATAATTAAAATGCATGAAAGCAATAGTGTAAAAGGCAGGAATTAGATATGAACATGGAGGTAAGGCATTTAAGATCTTTGCATTGCCAAGAATGTGGTAAATGTATTATATAGACTGAATTAAGTTGTGGTCTCTAAAGATAGTGAAAGAATGTATAACCATAACCTAATACAGGGAGAAATACTATGGTAATATCTTTAACACTGATTATTCCAAAAATAAACAATCAGGAAGGGGAAAGGGAGCAAAACCCACAAGAGATAGATAGAAAATATCTCGTCTCCTACATCACACAGTACAGAAAAACTAATTTCAGGTAGGTTAAATAATTCAATATAAACACTAGCACAAAAAAAGATATGCTAAAGTATAATATAGAAGAATGTCTTTAAACAGATATGAGAATATCTTCTGTGTTTGAAGAGAGAGAGAAGGAGTCAATTTTATTTTTATTTTTTCATCTAGTTTTTGTTTTTCCTCCATTTAATTGTATATGTGGTGCTAAGGATCAAACCTCACACATGCCAGGCAAGCACTCGATTGCTGACCCACCACTCCAGCCCCTAGAATATCTTTATGCAGAAGAGTAGACAAAAATTTCTTAAATAGGCCATAAACAATATAACTAAAAGTACAGGTATTTAAGATTAAGAACTTCTATCACCAGGTTCTAGTAAGAGAATGAAAAAATGGATAGGAGAAATTTGTAACACAGATTTGACAAGATGCATAAAAAATAAAGAGGGGGACCACCCAGTTTTTTAAATACTTGAATAATCACTTCATAAGAGAGGATATTTAAATGGCAAAGCAGTAATTGACATCACTACCCATTGGTAAATGTATAGGAAAAAATCACAGTAAGAGTCAAGTCCTGATGAATTTAGACTTCATTCTAGATTATTTTATTTTGTCAAAATTTCAATCAGGCAAGTGGGGGACAGTAAACATGGAACAGAGGTGCAGAGATCAGGGCACACACAGCTTGAGGTGACTACAGCTAAGGATACAGTTGCAAGAGGAATGTGGGCTACAGAGATAGGCAGTGTTTCACTAAAGGGAATGCTCTGGTCTCCGTGAGGGAATCAGAGTGATGATGGGAAACAGAAGCAGAAACTCCGTCTCACATAGTTTCTAAGGAAAGCGATGTCAGTGCACTACAATTACGTGGACCAGGATGCCTGGGACAATTTTTGGTAACAAAGTTATAACAGAAGACAAATTCTAATCTAAATATATGGGGCGGAGTCATGGATCTGTGAAGTATTTGACTGATGTAACTGAATCCAGTTTACAACCATTAAGCAAGCAAACCCACGATGAGATTTTCACGCTGAAGACACCAAGTGTTGGAGAGGATGTGGAGTGACAGGAGCTCACCCAGCCTGGTGGAGGAATGCAAACTGACAGCCCCTTTGAGAGCCATTTGGCTGTATCTACCAAAGCTGAATATACGTGTACCTGTGACACAGTGGTACCAGTCCCAGATAAATATCTAAGAGAAATGAGAAAGCACGCAAACTTGTACAAGAATATTCATAACAGTCACAGAGACAAAATTTGAAAATTACCTAAATGTGTGTCAACAGTGGAATGGATAATAACTGGGATTTATTTCTCAAATGCAAAATTGTATACCGGCATGCAAAAGAAGAAATTAGGGGTGCCTGAAATAATATGAATGATACAATATTTTTAAAAAGATACAAATAGTACATATTTTATTATTACTTTGATATTAAGATAATAAAGAAATTAGTCTGTGTTGATAAAGTTAGTGGTGACATCTGGGCCAGTAATAGCTGGGAGGGGCATCTGGGAGGCCTTTGGGATGCTAGTAATATTCTGTAGTTGGGTTTGAATAACCAGTAGCAGGTATACTTATTTTGTAATGATTCATCCGTCTCTATAATACACTTAATATTTATGTACTTTATTAGTGTTTCACTTCAATATGGAGGAAGGATGGAGGGCTCAGAATTGTTATAAGATGCCTCATTTGAAATGAGGACTGGACTTGGCCATCTGGAGGTCATTGCTAGCCTTGACTGGAGCAGTGTCAGTGGACTGAGTGGGATGAACACCCGCACGCAGTGGGTTCAGGAGAGAATGAGAAACAATGAGTACTCCCTAGCTGTCAGCTCTGCTTGGGTTCCAAGTTCCCTCATGAACTTGCCCCACTCACCCTATATGCAGAAGACTTCTGTTATCCACAGGAGATACGTTCTGACATCCTGGTGGATTCCTGAGTTCACCAAACTCTATTATGTACTGTTTTTCTTATGCATGCATACCTATTGTTTTGGCTTTTTCATTGCTGTGACCCAAGGACCTGACAAGAACAGTTTTGTGAGGAAAAGTTTATTTAGGGGTTCATGGTTTTGGAGGTCTTAGTCCATAGACAGCTGGCTCAATTCCTCAGGGCTCAAGGTGAGACTGAACATCATGGCAGAAGAGTGTGGCAGAGGGTAGCGGCTCAACTCGTGGCTCCAGAAAGCAGGGAGAAAAACTCCATTCCAGATACAAAATATAAACCTCAGAGACATGCCCCCAGTGACCCACCTCCTCCAGCCACACCCTACCAGCCTTCAGTTGCCAGTTAATCTCTATCAGGGCATCACCTCCCTGATAGGGTTAAGGCTTTTCTAACCCAATCGTTCTACCTCAACATGACTGCATTGTCACATGAGATTTTGGGGGACACCTCACATTCAAGCTGTAATACCTATGATAATATTTAATTTATAAATTAGGTACAATAAAAGATGAACAATGACACGGAAGAGTTATAACCATATACAGTAATAAAATTGCCAGCATCACTATTCATGTGATTTGAAGCCATTGTTAAGTAAAATAAGAGTCATTTGAATCCAAGCGCTGTGGAGCCCCCAACAGTAAGTCTGACCATTGATACGACTACTAAGTAACTAATGGAGGGGTTGCAATGCAGCGTGGCTGTGCTGGATGATGGTTCACACCCTTTTATCTTTATTCTATCTTTTATTCTTCTTTCCCTGGTCCCCTTCCCTTCTTCCTGTCTCCCTAAACCTCTCTTTTGCTTCTTCTTTTCCATTTTTTATTTTCTTCCATTTTCCTCATTTTCTGTTTCTTCACTTCTTCCTTCTCTTTCTCCCTCCCCTTCTCATTTCCTCTGTCCTTCCAACTCTCAGATAGAGAAAAGGAAATTCAACCAGAACTCCAACTCTACCTACTGCATCTTCATGGTGAACAAGCCCTATGCCATCACCTGCTCTGTGGTGGCCTTCTACATCCCGTTCTTCCTCATGGTGCTGGCCTATTATCGAATCTACATCACCGCTAAGGAGCATGCCCACCAGATCCAGATGCTACAGAGGGCGGGCGCCCCCTCTGAGGGCAGGTCACAGCTGGCCGACCAGCATAGCACCCATCGCATGAGGACAGAGACCAAGGCGGCCAAGACTCTGTGCATCATCATGGGTTGCTTCTGCCTCTGCTGGGCCCCGTTCTTTGTCACTAATATCGTGGATCCTTTCATAGACTACACTGTGCCTGGGCAGGTGTGGACAGCTTTCCTCTGGCTCGGCTACATCAATTCTGGGCTGAACCCCTTCCTCTACGCCTTCTTGAACAAGTCTTTCAGACGTGCCTTCCTCATCATCCTCTGCTGTGACGATGAACGGTACAGAAGACCTTCTATCCTGGGCCAGACTGTCCCCTGTTCAACCACGACCATTAACGGATCCACCCACGTGCTGAGGTGAGTGCTTAGGGAGGTCGCCCATTTGGTTGATGTGCATTATTCAGAAGCAGTAATGCTGCAAAGGTATTTTTTTTAATCTCCTGAAAACCTGTTTAGTGTTTGCAAAGATCGCTGATGATTCTATCATGTGGACATGAACTAGAGTGATGGGGGAGGTTCCTGGATCTGCAGGGAGAACTGACCCGCATTCGAGTCCAATCTCCTAGTTCTGTGACCTTATGCAGGTCATTTAACAATTCTGAGCCTATTTTTGTTTATGTAATAATCACTATATCTATATCACAAGGGTTTTGTGAGGACCAGATTAACCAACATGTAGCTCATGTAGCTTAGTTCCTGACACCTGGTAAGCACTTAGTAAAGGTTATCTGCTCCTCTTTAAAGGTTGTATCTTAGACTAGTAGTCAAAAGCATGGACTGAAATCAGGCTAGTCTTCATCCTGATTCTCAGTGCCCCTACTACTACCTGCACAATCTTTCTTGAATTTTCTTTCCTCAACTATAAAAATAACAATAATGATGCTGCCATTATCGCTGGGTTTTGGCAATGATTAGAAATAAGGTATTTATATGGCCTGACACATAGAAAGTGCTCATAGTATTACTAATAGTCTTATTGATATAAATAGAACTATTAGTAATTTCATGTTGACTGATAGCCGTAAAGTAATGTGATCCACTAAAATAAATGGAATGATAAATACGCAATGGTAATGCCATCTGATAGATGATATATCTAATGGAGGAACATGCTACCTCAAATGGAGATATGAGTAGGAAGGAAGCTGATTTGGCTTAAGGAATCCAGAGAAGGCTTCACAAAAATCATTCTCTAAGGATTTGAGACGAGGGGTTATCAGGGAAGCCATTCCAAACAGATAGAGGAACATGAAGAAAGAGGACTATGAAAGAGAACAGAGAAGTCAAGTGATTTACCCTAGGTCATACAGGCTGGTGGAGGTGGAGGTGACTTCGGAGCTGGAAGTTCAGTACCTAGTTATAAAACCTTTTTCCAGGCTCTAAGAACTTTCTGGCCACTCTGATAGAATTTTTCTCAGCTGTGAAAAGCCATGTGCAATAAGTATGTTCATTCTGTAGCAAAGTGAATTATCAATGATGCTTTTACTCTGCCCTGGAATACGTCGGAATTCCTGCAGAGCCACTCCTTCTTTGACACAAGCATTTAGTTTTTCTGAAGATGATAGCATTCAGCTGTGCTGGCAGCTGAAAATTAGGGAATTTTCGTTTGCATGTGTGAGAAAAGAACACAAAACAGAACTGCTGTGAAATATAAACGCTGTGTCTCAGAGACTGCTCAGAAGCATAAATTCAGAAGCATAAAGTCTGCCCAGTGTAGGCAGGCTTGTAGCGCAAGCCTTAGTGTAGTCTTGAGGTCCCAGCTGGTGGAAGGGCCCCAAAGGATCCTCTGAGAGTCTGACAGTCTCTCTTAATTATTAAGTCTTAGTGAGTGTCCTAGAAGGAATCCAACCACAAAGCATGTACGAGAGTTTCTGTGTGGGTGCCAGAGAGTTTTTAGCTATTTAAGCTGGCAGTTACCTAAGTACAGGCTGTTGGCAACTTACAAACAGCGTGTGCTTCAGCAGTGCATTTGCCAAATCAGTTGTTTACAAGTTGGTGACTTTTTCCCATAGACACCAACAGAGAAAGGATTTGGGAGTTTCTAGGGCAGCTCAAGAAAGCCTGTTTTACTAGCACTATACTGTGTTTTTCCTCTGATGCTTTTGGTAATGTGTAATGTGATCATCAAGAGAAGAGATGGACGTTTAGAGATACCTTGTGGATGAGTCCTCCACACTCTACGCCTCGTACTTCTTCATGAGATCATGAAAGTGCAGGAAGCTGGTTGGCGGTATTTTTCTGAGGGATAGGAAATCTTATAAAAGTAAATGTAACCAATATAGTAAAGTAAAAACTATCACCCCCCTACAGGGTAAGTCTTACAAGGACAGGAGTTTTGCCTATTTGGTTCAATGGTATCTATAAAATTGTCAACATATTACCTGATACACATATATGAACTTGAACTCTTAATGAATAAATTAATAAATAATAAATTATCTACCCATATTGATTATTTTACTGCGACTTAAGATAATTTTGCATTTTTCTTTAAAAAAAATCCACAAATTCAGGTGAATTCAAGAAATATAAAACCAAAACAATAAAAAGTAAAAACAGTTTTTATCTTGATAATCCTATGGCTATCCCCAGAGACAACAATTAATGTAATCTAGTGAAATTTTCAATGTATTCACCAGCATTCATAAAAACATAAAAATCATTGTTTGTCTCCCTTTATTATATAAATGGGACCATTGGGTGTGTAATTCTCTGCATCTTGCTTTTTATTCTTCAACAGCACATTTTGAAGATAATTGCACTGGAGAAAAAAAAAATATATATATCCCTCTTTTTTAACTGTTCCATAATCTTTTGTACTAAAAATACATATTAAATGTTATTTAATTATTTTCCATTAGCGAGCATGTAGGTGTTTTCAATTTTTTGCTATTACTAACTGCACTATTTATAAAGCCCTAACACATTTCTTGGTGTAGTGACAGCATTTGAGAGAGTTACCAAAAGTGAAATTGTTTCATTAGCGCATGTGCACCCCTAGGACTGACCTCTCGTAGAACACCATAGCAATCCTGTGTTCTCGTTAACAGGGTATGAGAGTGCTCTTTACTCTTTTCTATCACCAATACTGATTATTATCAATCTTTTCTTATTTTGTTAATTAAAAAGACACTCATTTAATTTGCACTTCCTACATCACTTGTCAGGTTGAAACTATTTTAAATTAATTCTTGACTCTTTATAGTTGACCTTCATGAGCTGTATCTTTCTACCTTTGACCCTTTCTGGGACAACTTTGTTGTATTTTTCTTAGTAATTTCTGTTGTCCATTATCATATTCTGGATATTAGTCCTTTGGTATAGGATATCCAAATACATCTCCCCATCTCCTGTTTGCTATCTAACTTTGGCTGACTTTTTTCTTATAGAAGTTTCAAATTTCAAAAACAATGTTCTTATTTGACCTCTTTGAACCAGCTTGCTTCTTGAAACTCCTCCCACATTACTTTTCCTAAACATTGCAATTTCCTGGTTTTCGCCCTAGCCCCCAACAACGTTTTCTCAGTACCTCCTAGGAGCTCTTCTTTCTCTGTTTGGCTTCTTACTGGTAGAGCTGTTCAAGACCTAGCTCTTGCAGGGAGATGGGGACATTAGCACACTGTTGGTGGAAGTGCATGCTGATACAGTCGCTCTGGAAAGCAGTGTGGAGACTCGTCAAAAAATAAGGATGGATCTACCATAGGAGCCAGCTATCCCTCTTCTGGGTATTTTCACAAAGGAGTTAGTATCAGCACTTTACAGTGACACAGCAAAATCTATGTTCATAGCAGCTCAATTTACAATAGCTAAGCTATGGAACCCTCACTGGATGAATGGATCCAAAAACTGTGGTATAGATATACATGGAGTTCTACTCAGCAATTAGGAACAATTATATTGCAGCCTTTGAAGGTAAATGGATGGCAAGGGAAGAAATCATGCTAAGTGAAGTTAGCCAAATACAGAGACTCAAAGGTCAAATCTTTTCCCTCATTTGTGGAGGCTAGAGCAAAACCCAGGCTTGGGTGAAAAGGTTGTCAAACTCATGTAATAGACCCAGCAAAGACGTAGCAACACCTAATCTAGGGCAACCACAGATGTGGTATGGGAAAGGGTAAGGGGTTAGGTGAGGAGGGGAGAAGGGAGGATAGGGAGGGATATAGGTAGACATCAATGATGTAGCATACTCTTTACCCCCCTGAGAATCCAAATAATACTTATGCAATCATTTAATTCTGGAAAATTCACAATCTAAGCATTTATATTGGATGGTGGGGGCAAAACATAGAGGAATCAAGATACTGGGGTGTGGGCAATGTGAGGGTAATTCTGGTTTAAGAACAAATGCATGTCATATTGCTACTTTATATTCATTTATGATTGTACAGTAACTCCTTAATAAAAAATTTTGAAAAAGAAAAATTTAAAAAAAGACCTAGCTCTCATTACTTTTCTCAACCAACCACACTCTCCTCTACACCAGCTGTGATTTTTTTTTTTTTAAAGAAAGAGGGAGAGGGAAAGAGAGGGAGAAAGAGAGAATCAATTTTATTTAGTTTTTCATGTGACCTTTGTTGTTATGACACTTCATTATATATGTGGTGTTGGGGTTTGAACCTGCATACTTGCGGATGCCAGGCAAGTGCCATAACCACTGAGCCATGCTCCAGCCCCACCACCCATGATTTTAATTACCATCGTCACATTCTCAACTCTCTCTCTCTCTCTCTCTCTGATTACTATCTTTAGTTCTCAGCTCTCCTCTGGGCTCAAGATGAGAAGATCCAATTTGCTTCCTGGACACATATACCCCATGGAAATATCTATTAGGAATCTCAAATTGAATGTAACCAAGAGAATTCTCATTTCTGTACTCCTCCTCCTCCAGCCACAGGTTTCCTGAGTCTTTTCTGTCTCCATGAGTAGATTCAACTTCTACTATATTACTCCCATTTCTGAGGAATTTCTTTAGAAGCCTGACTGAAATATTTAAAAAAGAACTAACTGCTTAAAGTATGATCACAAGGTTACTTGCATTAGTCACCTAGTAGCTTGGTAAAAACTGATTCCTGGGCCCCATTCACTGAATTAGGGTCAGGTGAATAAAATAACATTTTAATAAGATGAATCTTAGGCAAATTAAACCTCAGAAACCATGGTCTTAGATTTTCATGGATCAGAATGCCCAGTGTATACTGGCATTGGTTGTGCTTCCAGGATGCATGTTATGGCATATATTATAGATCACTGGGTCCTTATAATGTCTCTTAGAGGGTAATACTTGGATTTGAGGTTAACTAGTAAAATGCAATGGAAAGTTCCTTTTGAAAGCCTATGGCAGTGTAACCATGCCCGGTTTAAGCCTAATCACTCTCCCTGGGAGACATTGTATGACCACGTAGGCTTGCCTTGTGACCACAACTAGGTGACATGTAGGAAAACGTTACACTGATTTGATTTGGAGTTCTTTGGGGATTTGGTTTTAGGGTTCTTTGTCCACTGAACTAATGCCAAGGATCTTTTGCTGTTTTTGTTCCCTGCTATTTCCCCAGAGCCTGGTTAAGTGAGCCTGGAGCATTGGCAAGGGTTTGAAGGAATGCTTCTTCTCTGGCCTTGCTTCCCTGTTTAATCATCTCTGTGGTGCTTAGCTCACATAGCTCAGGGCAAAGCAGGGATTCAGGGTGTTGTTGCTTTAAAAGAAAATCTCTGTGTGAAATCTGCTAAGGATCCTAGTTTTGGTTGTGTGGATAAATAATCCCTGACTTCCTATCTCGCTATCTCTTTGTGAAAATCAAACAAGACAGTGGTTGTACTAACACAGAGCTCTGTCCACATGCGAGAGATGATTATAAGAGCAGACTACTGATAAGTCAGGCAGCACAGAGATCACATGCACACTTTGGCTGTGAAGATGGGCTTTCTCTGCCCTCCTGCCAGACTTAGACCTCTTCCTTGGTCCCCAAGTTCAGATCTCACTCAAACTAGATTAAGATTTAACAGTTTTTAAGAAGGCAGGAACCTCTGGAAGTACATTCCAAAGTACTCATTGTCCATCTAACTTGTTTCTTGCCGATCATACTCCTTTGTCGTCTCCTGCTAGGCAAGCTTCCCATTGATTTAGAGATCTCTAGAGCTGTTATTATGGTTTATATCTGAGGTGTCCCCAAAAGCTCATGGGTGACGATGCAAGAAATCTTAGAAGTGAAATGATTGCATTGTGAGAATCTTAACCTAATCAGTGCATTAAGCCCCTCATAGGGATTAACTGGGTAGTAGATGTAGGCACTTACGGTGTGTTGGAGGAGGTGGGTCATTGGAGGCTCGTCTTTGGGGTTTATATTTTATGAGCTGAGTTCTCTCTCTGCTTTCTGGGTTCCTTGTCCTAAGTCAATTTTCTCCATCACACCCTTCTGTGGTGATGTCCTGCCTCACTTCAAGCCCTGAGGAATTGGGTTGGCCATCTGTGGACTGAGACCTCTGAAACTGTGAGCCCCCAAATAAACTTTTCCCCTTTTAGTTGTTCTTGTCAGATCTTTTGGTCACTGCAGAGGGAAAGGTGACTAAAACAGCTGTGTAGTCCAATAGGGTAACTGCTAACCATATGTGGCTATTTAAATTTTAATGTAAGTGAAATGAAATAAAATTGTAAAAGTTTAATTACTGGGTCATCCCAGTCACATTCCAAGCACTAATTAGCCTCATGTGGCAAATTGGCTCCTAGATTAAACAGTGCAATTGTAGAATCTTCCTAAGATTATAAAAAGTTCTACTAGACAAAAGAGTTCTAGAGCATTCTGAGCATTCTCTCTGGAAGGAGGCAATGTGACTTTCCTTCAGATTTTCTAACTCTTCTTATCAATCAAGGCCCAATAATAAATAAATTAGTTCTAGTGGTTGTGCTATATAAATCTTTGACATTTCCATGCACAAGATTAGTGCATTCAGATTTATGCATGGAGTCAACAGAAGAGGAAAATATTTGGTTAGAGAAAAAATGAAAATGAGAAAGAGACAGAGAATGAGCCCCTCACCAAACAAATATTCTACTGGGTTATTACCTTTTGTTGTTTCCTTTATAAGTGACAGCTATCAGAATTTACAATTATATTTTTTTATTAACTTATTGTCTCTTTCCAGCCAGACTGTCAGTACATGAGGAAAGTAACATGTTTCTTTGATTACCTGGTTTCCCCAGGGTGTAGACATTGCTCAGTTAATGTGTTTGTGGATTGCCTGAATTGCATGATGGAATAAGTTTTCATCACTTAAAATATGTACTATTATTATTATTATTATTTTAGTACTGGGGATTGGACTTAGATGCATTTTACCTCTGAACTATATCTCTATCTCCCCCCGCCCCATTTTTTTTGAGACAGGATCTTGCTGAGTTGCTGAGGGTTTTGCTAAGTTGCTGAGGCTGCTTCAAACTTGTGATCTTGCTGTCTCATCCTTCTGAGTCACTGGGATTACAGGGATGTGCCACTGTAGCCAGCTAAACATGTATTAATTTAACAGCTAAAATAGTAGTGTTTCACTGTGAAAATACTTGTCAACTTTTAATGTCAAAACACCCAGATTCTCCTTTTTCATCTGGTTTTGTTTTTCCTCTCCCTGTGGTGCTGGGGTTTGAACCCAGGTCCTCACGTATGCCAGGCAAGTGCTGTAACGACTAAGCCACCACTCCAGTGCTTGCATTCTTGTTTTACATAAAGGTTTTCACACTGTGAATTGGAAGATTTTACCCAGAGATAAAGAAATAATTTAGGTTTGATTTACTTTGTATTCTTAGAGGTTTCTGCTAATGTTGGAAAGTTTTTTGACATTTAAAAGACATTTTTATGACCTTTAACTTGAACTTTGGAGGTTACAATTAGATTCAACATTTACCTGATTGTTTTGAGCCAAAGCAGACTTAATCTAGGTGAAGCCGAGATGGATGAAGATGACATTGCCTCACCTCCTTTAACCCCTTAGGGTCGATGGATGAAGATGACATTGCCTTACCTCCTTTAACCCCTTAGGGTCAGCTTCATAATTCGCAGGCCCAAGCAACATGAAAATAGGAACTGCTAGTTCAAAAGACCAGAGAAAAATGTCTTAAGTACTAAAAATGTAAAACCTTCTCCTTTTCCCCACTGTGCCTCTCTCATCTTGGTGGTATTTATTTCTATTTACCTTTGTTTACATGATAAAAAAAAATTAGTGTTACCACAAAATTTACAATTCATCTTTATACCATGAAATATTAGTTTTAAATGCAAATATACAACTATTTAATGTGTACATAGAATTACCAAAATTACACAAATTATATTTTCTGGTGTTATACATATCCACTTATTTTGTTTTTACCAGGACAGCGTACAAAATTAACTCATTACACTTCTTGATATATGCACATTCTACTGACTCTCACAAGTTCAAATATAAAGTTATTGAGAACTTTAGGATAGGAACAGCATAGTTTTAAGCCTAGTTCTGGATCCCCTATGTGACTACACTGGTCACACGTCCACAAACTGGCCCTGTCCCCAATTCCAACATGAAATAACCTCAGAAAACATTGATCCTGAGATCACACCAGGAGAACAGTAAGATAGCAACTTCAAAAGAGCTCCACTTCCCTCACTAAATACTCAGGATTAGAAAAGTTGGCAGTATTTTTAGAATGTACCTGCCTTTAGGAAATTTGTTAATCAAATGGCCTAACCTGCCCTCCAGGATAAACACTTTCAGGCCAAAATGGTGAGGCTGAAACATTATCCCCTCCACTGAAACGCTGGTGGAGGGAAAGTTCCTGCCTTTGACGTAGTGGCTGCAGGTGCTGGAATTTGGCAGACCTGGGGTCAGTCCTGTCTGATATCTGCCAGGTAGTATCAATATGACTTTGAGCAAGTGACCAAGTATTCTATTTCTTCACTTGTAAAAGGGAGATAATATTAGAGGCCATCTTATAGGACTTTGTTAGGGTTAATTGTGATGACATCCTTGATGGCACAGAAAGAGCACAGTGCAAGGAGGCTGTGATAATTATTGTAAGTGTATATATAACATCATTCACATCTGGATAACACACCCTTCTCCAGTTCTCGTTATTTTCTCAGCTTCTTGATAAGGAATGAGTCAGTAAAAATCTCTGTGTTCTAAACTCTGCTCCTTAAATAAGGAATGCAGAGCTCCCTCTGGTAAAAGAAAAGCCAGAAATTAATTAATCACACTGTTTATAAATACTTATTTAAGCAACATGAGGCAAGACTTATTTCCTGGGTACATTGTGCCCATGCTGAACAGTCGGGACTACTATTTTGAATAAGCCTTCTGGCTTTTGCATTACCTGCAGACATTTCTTTGACCAACGTAAAATGTGCTAACCATGTCACACAAGCTGAGTATAGTTTGTATTTGTTTTCCTTCTTTTGCTCTGCAGGTGTACCCACCCTCAGGTTTCCAGAGTTCTGTGGATCAGCCCTCTGAGGTTGGCACCCACAGTGAAGAGGGATTGGGCATGCTTCTCTTGTGCAGGGCAAGTCCCCAGATAATACATAGATCCTGAAATGCCAATAGTGGTTTGTCTGAAGTCAGGCATGGAGGCAGTGTGGTGTGATGCCCTGGCCCTCCATCCTGCCTGTGTGTTGGAACCACCCAGGAGCTCTTAACCAACATCTGGGCTCCATGCAGAGAGATGGTATTTTATTTGGTCTAGTTGGGGACTAGAAATCCCTAGATTTTAAGAGCTCTGTTAGGCAGCATGGTTGAGAATCACCAGTGTACTGAAAAGAACAGGAGTCCTGTCTTCTCACCTCTTATTGATCACCAGTCAGCCATCATCCTCAACACTAATGATGCTGTAAGTATAGGCCTAGATCCATATCCTGGACCACTTAGATTGTGTGAGTTAAAACCCTAGTGCTCAACTGGTATAATTTTGTTTAGCAGGGAACATTTGGCAATGTCTGAAAGCATTTTTGGGTTGTCACAACTGGGAAAATTTACTGGCATCTAGTGGGTGGAGGCCAACGATGCTGCTAAACTTCTGATAGGGCACAGGGCAGCTCTCCATAGCAAGAATCGCCTGACTCCAGTTTCCAAGTTGTGCCAAGGTTAAAATAAAAACCCTAATTTAAACCAGTGGTCTGGGTTTTACAACAGAAAATGTCCTTGCCATTGCCAGGGGACGGTAGCAGTCTTTCGGCAATGCCAGGAGGCATAGCCTCTGTACTATTTCACTCTTTTTAAACCTTTACCATTCTCAAAACAAGACAAGAAAGGAACAAAAAGAAAAAAAAATAGCAATCAGGCAAGAAAGAAAGAACCCCTTAGAAGGCCTTCGATGCTGTCCCTGGGAGGAAGGGTCCTGAACTTCATGGCTGGAGTGTTGGCAGAAACCTTGCAGATAAGCCCTTTCCAAGGCAGGCTCTATGAGCTTGTTCTCTTACAGCATGTACTTGGCAAGGACACAGCCCTCCCGATTTAGTCAGAGCAGCTGTTCAGGAAGGAATTGCCTCCAAAGCACACTAAGAGACCCACTGGAGAACTATACCCCCACGGAAACGTGTGCTTACTCCATAGTGAAAAGATAGATGCAGGTCCCTGGCGGATGGAGGTGGTAGAAGCTTATCTTATACTGGGAACTGACAAATGGGAGCCTGCTCAAAAGAGGGTTAATACCATGATTTTTTCTTCTTTGGAGTTCATGTTATGTGAAGAACAGTGGAAGAAACGAGGGATGCTGAGGTTAGAGAAAAAAAGACTCAGATCATAAACATTGTTTTTATATGTATAAAAGGCTGCAATAGGAAAAGAGACATTTGATCTGTTCTTCGTGGTATGAAGTATAGAAGTAGGATACAAATGATTAGGGTTACGAGATACAGATTTCAGCCCAAAGTGGAAGAGATTGCCTTACTAAGGGAGTTTCCTAGTAAAGTAGAAAGAGAAAATTGGAGGACTACTTGAAAGTATGGACTGCCTATCAGCCAGCGGTCAGCACTTCTGGGGAAGGGGCAGGATGCTGAATAAGATGTTCTTAGGCCTGCCTTGTAATTCTGTGAGTTCCAGAATCACAGTGATTTTTTTTTTTTTTTTACAATGCAGCTAAAACACAGGAAAGAACCAAAACCTACTCCAGCCATCTCATTTGGTTGAAGCTGGAGAGCATCCAAAAAAAAGATTACCTGTGAATAGAGATGTTGTAGCGATACTGGGAATTTCAGGGATCGTTGTGTTTTCCTTTGATGATTCTTCTAGCAATCTATGCCATGTAGAAAATTTAGACATTTCTAAGGAAGATGTTCATCCCCAAGCTCCATAGAGGCTCAATAGTATACAAGTGATTTGATGCCTCAAATTGCATTTGGGGAAGATATCGGTCCTACCCATGGGTCAGGATAGCTGTAGTTTGAAGCTTGAACATGAATGGAATTGATGTTTAGAGGTTTGCAAGGAGATGGAGTTGGGATTAGGAAGACCTCCCCTCAGTCTCTCTTTTATGGTGCTCCTTTTTCTCACATAGAGAAAGTTAGGACCAGAACTTCAGCCTCTGAAAAGCAAAAGACAATACCCTGTCCTGGGAGGAATCTGGTTACCACTCAAGAATTTTACTGTTGCGGATAAAATCACAGGAGTTGGTATTCGATAACGCTGTGATTCTGGGTAAGCTAACTAATGTCTTAGTACCTCAGTTTCTTCCTGAGCAAAATAAGGGCAACAGTGGTTCTTGCCTCATGAGACTGTGGTGAGGTTTGTATGAAGCACTGTGCACGCAGAGCCTGGAACACAGCAAGTTACTGATCAGCTGTGTTCTCATTCTCGTAATCATCTTCTTGTGAGACAAAAAGCAGGAACAAGGCTCCGATTTCTGAAACCCTGGTTCACTATCAGAGCAGGGTCTGAAAGAAATGGTGTGTTGTCAAAAATAACCATAAAGTCTTCCTGCAAAGGAACAGAATAATTGCTGGGCAGTGGACTGGTGAAGGGGAGGAAGCATGACTGCAGGGTTAGGTGGGCCCTGGGGAAGGGGAGATGCAGAGAGTTCTCACTGCTGTCCTCCTGTGAACGCTGAGAAGTCTTCACGCCTGGAGCCTAACTGGATGGTCTCTCGTATAGAAGCAAACAGTTCAGTACACTGTGCATTATATTCAGCCAAAATGCCAAAAACCTACTTTTCACAAAATTATTTTTGAATTGCCTTTTCTCTTTTCCTTGCCCATTTCAGGTTATTTTTAACAAGATTCTTAGAAACATTTCACAGTTAAAATTGCTCTTGGAGAGTTTTTTATTCTCTAAAAAATGAGTG
Organism: Aplodontia rufa; assembly: GCA_004027875.1. NCBI lineage: Eukaryota > Metazoa > Chordata > Mammalia > Rodentia > Aplodontiidae > Aplodontia > Aplodontia rufa. The sequence goes on from PVKS010000530.1 coordinate 47,083, forward strand.
AATCCTTATTTTGATAAATCTAACAAATATATTTGGTGTGTGCTCATGTTCCTTTTATGAGCAGACTCTCCTTTTCTTTGCTCCCTGGTACAATTTTATCCCCCCCCCCCCATTTGTAAAACGACATTGCTTTCTTTGAGTTTCTGAATTTGGGGAAAGGAGTTTGTGGGTGTGGGTGTGTGTGTGCATACATATACTTACACACAGACATGAACGTGTGAACACAGTATACACATACATGCACACACATATATATGCTTACATATATATACGGACTGACATTTGACAATGGCAATTCCAGGAGGTTATTTGATTAAGTCTTGTAAAGAAAAATCTGAAATGGATTGTTGAACCCAGTATATTATAAACAAAAACTGGAGGGTCAGAGCACATAAGATTGCTTAAGGTAATGCAGCAGAAGAAACACAACTCAGGTCTCAGAACTCCTGGCCCAATGCCTCTCCTACTCATTAATTCAAAGATTCATTCATTCATTGCCTTACTATTACATGCCTTATCCCAGTTGTTTGGGATACAGCAGAAGTGTACACAGACATGATCCCTGCCATTAAGGAGCACACAGCCGAACTTTTACTTTCCTACTTCTTTTTCCCAGTCCAAGCCTTGCCCTTAGAATACACACACACACACTATTCAGACCATCCCAGGCAACTTCTGCCATCCCTCCAGTTCTTCTATGACTTTCCAAAAGTGTGTGCTCTATAATTGAACTCAAGGCTTTTCACATATTTTGAAATTTTTAGGAAGGTCTTTCCTTGACTGGGTTGCAGATTATAATTTATTTTTTCTGCCATTGATTTTCTTTTGGGACCTCGAATGATGTGAACATGGAGAGAGAAGCTATTTTCCATGTCACCTCTCAGGAGGATGGAAAGGCCATTCAGATGTGTAGGATTCAGACTGCAAATTGCAGCTGGATTGGGGTGTATTAGAATAACCTCGAGCTGTGTAGTATGACTTGCATGGGCCAGTAGTGAATGGCATATAAAGCCCTTTTTGGCCTGACCCAATCTTGTTTTCCAGATCATTTCCCTCAGTTATCCCCTCTGTAGCCCTGCTGCCCTCACCCAACTCTTTATGCAATAAGCATACAAGATTCCTCTGCTTTCCCCCCAAATGAATAGTGAGTTCTGCTGCTGCTGGGCCATTTTGGCCTCCTCGAATGCTCAGTCTCACTGTCCTGCCTGGCACAAGTCTAACATTTCCTCCAGGCACAGTTCCAATATGATCTCTATGAACTTTCCTGGCCCCAGCACCCTCAATCTTGAACAATAATTAATTGCTTCCTTCTCTGGGATATCAGCACCTGCTTCTCCTTCTTTAAAAAGCTTAACCCATTCCATGAGATTTTCAGCATTTTTTATTCACCTGAAACATCCTCATTTACCTGAAAAACTTCTCAAGAGCAGTACTCAGGGCTGACGGGTGACTGTTTGGGACATTGTGCTTTGAAAGATGCAAAGTCAATGACACTAAGAGTACAGATCCCACCTCCACTGCCCCTAGATGATCCACCTGGGCAAGTTAGTTGGCTTCATTCCACTCAGCAAGAGCTGCAAGTAATAAGGCCTAAGAGACAGGAATGTTGTGAAGATTGTGAAGGAATCTATGATTCTCACCATAGCAGTTGGCATCACTCAGTAAATATTGGCTGTGTTTACTATAAATCCATAGTTAAAAGACATCTTTCTCCTGGATATTTTTAGATTCTTTCATAATGAAATGGTTCAGGAAAAAAAGAGACCCACACAGTTTGACCCAAACAGACACCAGATTCTAATCTCTTTACTTGTCATTTAGGAACTGTGATAGACAATGACGGAAAAACTCAGAAGGAGATTGGCTTGACATCTCAGTTACATGTGTGTTGGGAAACAGGTAAATTGAGATTAGAATCAGTCACACTTTTTTTAGTTTTGCACTTTGGCATGTTGGAACACGGACATATCTGACCCTGGTGATGAAGAAGCCCTGGAAATATATTTTGTCCAAAGGCCAAAAGGATTGGTATCAAACTGTAAACCAAGCTATCCGGAGTTTTTTCTGCAAGTCACACAAAATAGTAGAAGGAGCACTGGCCTTATAGGTCCTTGCGTCTGCTCTAAAGATGTGCTGCTTTCTGGAATGCTTTCTGCAAAGAACTGCTCTCTGCAATTCAGATTTCTCATCTGTCTGATAGGGGCTTTCACTTGCACAAAGTATTTCAGTCTTCTAATCATGCTATTATTCATTTGCTTTTTATCTTTAAATACATTTTAAATGTAAAGAAGTATACGGGTTGGAGCAGTGGCTCAGTGGGGCGCTTGCCTGGCTTGTGTGAGGATGTGAATTCAAACCCCAGCATCATGTACACAATGAAGTGTTGGAGCAACGAAAGTCACATGAAAAAGTAAATAAAATTGATTCTCTCTTTTCTCTCTCTCTCTCACTGTCCCTGTCTCTTAAAAAAAATCTAAATAAGTATATTGAAACAGAATACTACATCATGATCTTAAATGTAAAGCTATTTATGTATAAGATGATATTAAAAATAGATCCAATGATGCCTGTAATCCCAGTGACTCGAGAGGCTGATGCAGAGGATTACAAGTTCAAAGCCAGCCTTAGCAACATAGCAAGGCCCTAAGCAACTTAGTGAGACCCTGTCTCAAAATAAAATAAAAAGGGGTGCGGATGTGGTTAAGTGGTTAACCACCCCTGGGTTTAATCCTGGTACCAAAAAAAAAAAAAAATGCAATGAAAACAAAACAGGGTTATCAAAACTTGACTTGATCTTTTTCCTTGTCAAAGTCTCTGAGCCTGAGGCCTGCTCTCCACTTGTTAGGAATAAGGGATTTGTTAAAGCGAGAGTGAGACTCAATGGAGTCTTTCTTTGAAGTAAGCAGAATGAATGCAAGAAATAATTTGTAAGTTCTTGTGTGGATTCAAACTATTTCACACTGTACCCCCTGTCACCCCCCCCCAGAATACACCCTTATTGGAACACTTGGTCTTCCAGCAGCAATATACTATTCTGATTGATGGTAAATCTAAAGTCAAATGCGGAAGATTGACCCCTGTATTGCCTTTTGAATATGCAAATCTCTGATAAGTTGTTAAATAATCAGTGTGCTCGCTGTTTCTCCACAACTCAGCTTTTAATCAGCTTGCATACCTAAGCATTCTATTTATTATCACACAAAAAGCACCTAGAAGATACTGTTTTGCATGTATCTTCGTTACATATTTTACTTTCTCCTTAGTATGATTTGTAACTAAGTGCTTTCTTACCTTTGTCATCTTCAGTGACATAAAAACCAATAAACACCCTCTCGTTCACTTTGCTGACATGGACATTTTCATTACTTCCGTTCTAGTCTGTTCTGGAGAATCACTGAATGCCTCATCCATGCATTTGTGGCCCTTTGGACTCATCTGTGCTTTCTATTGCCCCCTACATCTCTAAGTTCTCCCTCAGGTGTGAGTAGAATAGCTGCCTATCCCAACGCTCAGGAAATCTCTTTCTACAGTGTGCACAAAAGTCAGGTGAGAACAGTTTTATAAAATGAAGATTTCCCTTTTCCCCACCTCTCTCTCCCTTCTTCCCAACAATGTCAGAGGGCTGGCGTGGATCCTGGGAATCCGTATTTGTTGCAGGAACCTGATGTAATCCTCATGCACATAGTTTTTAGATCTTCGAGAGAGATGACTTAGCTAGCGATTCTCCTCCTCTTCCTCTTTCTCCTTCTTTATGGAACACAGGTAATTGTGCCTATTTCATTAACTGTTATTGCTAAACTTCATTGCAAAAATCTTCCCACATCCCAGATGATTTCTGTTTCCCAGTGGATAAAAATCCTGGTCTGGGGGACAGAATTAGGCAGAAGTCTCATTTTTTAGCTGTCAATCAGTCCGTTCCTCTACATCGCACATTCCTGCTCCTTGGAAATGGAAATAATGCTCTGTACGTTCCTCTCTTCCAGACTTGTATTATAGATTAAATGTAGAAAAATATAAGAAAATATGTTATAAATCATAAAGTATTTCACCAAAACTAATAAAACAAGAAGCTGCATTTTAAAAACTCATCTGTTAGAATATTGGAGGAAGATTCTTTTGGAATGATGTTTTGCATCAGGGACTTTGAGCAGCTCTGCCAATATTTTTAATCAAGCATATGCTTGAGGAGAGACAGTTGTGATCTCACTGCATTTTAAATTGTGGCATCTCAGCCCTACCTTGCGCTGTCCTACTCAGATGTGTTTAACAGCTTTGTGATGTAATTTTACAGATTCAGAAATTTCATATTCTTTAATACAAATGCAAAAATTGCCCTCTCTGTGTTTCCAGCAGAACCTCTTCCTCCACATGGAATATAAAGTATCAGATGCTAACAATAGAACATTAAAAGCCAAATTTGAAGCAATTACCCACAGCTTTGGAGAACAGTCCCACACACAGCTGCCACCCAATCAGAAGGCCTATGTCTGTCACCCACCATCCCTGCTACTCACAGAATCAGAATGTCAGAGCTGCAAAGGATTTTGTAGATTATCCTCCTCCTCACTGAACAAATAGGGAAAGTGAGGCACAGGAAAGGGACTATGTCATCAGAGTCATTCAAGTGGAGGCTAAAAAGCTTTAGGGGACAGTCCCCATCTTCTGTTCAGCCCTGTGCATGGAGTGTTTCGAGTGTGACCTGTTGCTCTGGAAGGCAATCTACTGGTGTGGAAAGATACATCATGAGTCTTTTAATCTTGTATGAAGAGCTAAAAGGTTGATGACACTGAACTGTTAATTGTTAATCTTTAATAATTATGTCAGTATAAAAACGTGAACTGAGATTTTTACAGGCCATCTGAGTCATAATGTCATTTTTCCTCTCTTCCCAAGTTTCTGTTTGCCCCCTCTGAGAGGCAGAGGCTGTGAGTCCTACGCCGAGTTAGAGGCTGGGCCGCTGTCCTTTCTCTACGGCTCCTGTATTTTGCTGTATGGCTGTAGTACGAATAAAAGGGAGTGGCACTCAGCATCAAATCGCAACTGTAGAGAGTTTAGTCAGCTTTTTCACTTCTGTGACCAAAAGACCTTACAAGAGCAATTTTGGAGGAGAAAAAGTTTATTTGGGGCTCATGATTTCAGAGGTCTGAGTTGTAGATAGTCAACTTCATTGCCCTGTGCCTATGGTTTGGCAGAACATCCTGGCTATATAGAGTGGTGGATGAAAATGGCTTAGGACATGGCATAGGAACAGGAGAGAGAGAGAGAGAGAGAGAGAGGGAGAGAGAGAGAGAGAGAAGGGAGATATCTTAACCAGGGCAAAACATATACCCCTAAGAACGCCCTAAGGACCCACCTCCTGCATCCACAGCCTGCCTGCCTACAGTTAACACCTAATTTATCCCTATCAGGTGATTAACACACCAAAATATGTTAAGGCTCTCATAACCCAATCCTTTCGCCTCTAAACTTTCTTGCATTGTCTCACACATGAGCATTTGAGGAACGCCTTATATCTAAACCATAGCATAGAGTATTTTCAATCTTTACTTGACTCCCTAGAGGAATTGTACAAGAGAGCCAATATAAGTTTTGGGGACACTTCCAAAATGCCTGCTGCTCTCTTTCCAGTGCTCTGCACAATCAGCTGCACATACCCTGCTGTACCTTTCCCTGGCCTCTGTCTTCCCACCTTATCTCCCACTCTTTCTTCTAATGCTTGTTCTTTATGATCTGTACTCACTCACCCACCCTCATTATCTCCTCCCTAATTTCCTCCTTACTTCACAGGATTTAGTTTGGTTTTGCTTTTCTTTTTTCCTTTCCACTTGGGCTCTCCAGTTGTACATCATGGAAAACACATGAGCCCACCTGATAGTGGCTGTCCTTTCATGGGCAGGGGGTTTAGGGGCAAGAGTCCCATGTTAACCTCTGAGGCACTTTGGTTGCAGTAAAACGGGAAGCCCTGACACACTGTAGGCTTCCGGGGGGCGGGGGACAGATATGATGTGCATCCTGTACACATTCTTTTCACCTTGGAATCTTCTGTAGTGGGGCAGGAAAATGCTAGAGACAGCAGAAGCAAACACTGAACTTAGGGTAGTTCTTACGATGACAACAATACAGCAGAACAACTAAAAGCACAACAATGCACCATAATTTCTAGGTACCTGTGCAGATGATCTGATCTTTATATGTGCTTGCAAAATCCTTAAAAGTGTAGGCAAAACAGACTCAAATGTAAGGTCTGACTCTGGCATTTATTAACTCTCCATTCTTGAGCAAATTATTTAATCTCTCCAAAAACTCAATTTCTAGGTCTGGCACAAAATATATGAATTAATGAATATAGTGCACCTGGCTTAGTGCCTTGGCACATGGGTGCTGCTCTAACTTCTTCATTGCTGCTAATTATTATACAATTGTATAGAATTTGGCCAAGAGATGAGCAATCCTTCCTTTCTTTCCTTCCCTCCTTTGTTCCATTTGCTTTTACTCTTTTTTCAATTTTTTTTTAAAGAGAGAAGGACAGTGTATGAGAGAGAGAGAGACAGAGAGAATCAATTTTTATTGAGTTTTTCACAAGGCTTTCGTTGCTCCGACACTTAGTTGTGTACGTGGGTGCTGGGGTTTGAACCCGTGTACTTGTGCATGCCAGGCAAGCGCAGTAACTGCCAAGCCACTGCTCCAGTCCTATTTTTACTCTTAATAGATATGTTTAGCAAATCAGATAGATTAAAATTATAGGGGAGCATGTAAAGACCTAAGGGCACATCTTGAGTTATCCAGATAACTTCCACTTTAAAATGGCACATGAAAAATCTGGAAACTTTTGATTCAAGGATGAATCAAAAAGCTATGTTCAGAGCAAGTAGCAAACCCAGAAATAGTTAGATCTCATTACTTAGGAAAGAAATCTTGTATATTTTGCTGCAATAAGAATAGATTTCCAAATGTAAAGAAGAGAGTTCTTTACAGGGAAAGAGGTGCTGTCCATAATTGGCAGAAAGCGTTTCACTGTCTCTGAGCCAGTTTTCTATCTGTGGGTCTTAAAGGCTGGTTGATGACACCCCTGAATGGTGCTCCTCTAGGGCTGGGAAAATAGTGGAAGCCTAGAAACCAATAAATATTTATTGATGAAAATCTAGATGAAAGCTAGACTTCAGAGACTGTAGACTCATAGCTTCAAGTAGATTTTACTGAATCCTAAGACACCTATCACATAAGCAATTCATGAGCAAGAATCAATGTTTTGTTAAAAAAAATCATTCATTCCAAATAAGTCCCTTATCTATTAGGACAGACTTGCTATTTGGCAGAGCCATTTCAACATGGTATTAGGCAAGGTCTGCCATGTGTAGGTCCATTTGCAGGTACATTGAGGGTTTGGTGGAAAGGAAGTCTGTGGTGGTGGACCGTGATTCTCTGTTTTATCCCTATCCTGCTCAATGTTCTACCTTGACTGAAAACCTAAAAGGCAGGTGACACTAGCCTGGAAGATGTAGGTGCCACAAAAGATCATCTGATTCTCCTGTGTGCCTGGCAGAATCCTTGAAGTCTAGATTGAGTAGGTGCTAAATAACCATCTTAAATGTTGAAACTTCTATAATTTAGAATGCTCTCAACTGACCAAGCCTATAAAATTCAGTTTAACTGAGACATACGTAATGCCCTATATTTTGGCTCAAAAAAATAAAACAAAAGCAACTATAACAATGGGGAAAAGAACGATAGCAATTGACAGCTGTTGTGTCAAAAAGATAGAAGTTGGCAACTAACTCGGGATCAGCCAATTGTGTATCACTCTTGCTAGAAATGAACTGGATTTGATGCATTCCTGTAAGTAGAACAAAGCTGGTAATGAAAGGTACATGATATGCCAGGCTCACTGTGAAGAGCTATATGCCTGCTGGTGCTGTGCATTGAGAGATCATAATATAAATTGTGATCAGAAGACAGCATTCATTATGGGATTTAATCTGGAAACCGTACTATGTAATGAACTATTAAATAAGATGAGAATGTGTATGTAGGCTGGAGAAAAGAAAAAATTGGGGGATATAATCAGCAGAGGGCAGAATTTTAAGTGGGCCTGGAGGAAACAGTAGTTTCACCGGGTAGAAGTTGTAGGAAGGCAGATTTTGAAGCATTAATTGATAATTTTTTAATAGCTGAAGTTGCTCAAAAACAATTGTAGGCTGATCTGCCACTGGAGATTCCTAGTGGAAGCTAATAGCTTCCTGCATTGGGTGGGCTCTTTCACGACATGTTCCTTGATATCCGATCCAACACTGAGGTTCTCTAATCTTCTCCCCTCCAGGGATGCAGTGGAGTGTGGTGGCCAGTGGGAGAGTCAGTGCCACCCCCCAGCAACTTCTCCTCTGGTGGCCGCTCAGCCCAGTGACACTTAGGCCCCTGGGACAGTGACCCAGAAGACAGCTGTGGCTCCAAGAGAGGGCCAGGTCCTAAGCCTCTGCGTGTGCCTGACTGCACCTGGCCTTCGCTTCACCAGAGGCCTCCTCCTCAGCTGGTGCAGGCACCCCATGCACACCGGGCTTTTCCTCCGTGATTCCAGCAGGTGGCGTTTGAGGGAGTCAGGGGACAGAATGGCGTCCTGTTCCACTCTTCATTCCCCAACATTCCCTCTTCCTGGAGTCTCACTCTTGCTTGACAGTCTCTAGTATTCCTGACATGTTCCTCTTGCTGTGCCTGTGTCTCAGTCATGTTCCAAACGTGATTGCTCACTGTGTCTTATCTCAGTCATAGATGTTTCCAATTTGCCTTCTTTGCTGTGTCTGCTCACAGACCTTGTCAAAACACATCTCCCTTGTGCCTATCTTCACTGCAGTTGTGTTCCAAGAGCTCACATTTCTGTCTTGGTCACATCTGTCACAGCCTTGTTCAAACTACCTACTGTTCCTTCTTCAGCCTGTTCATGTACCAGATGTTAACTCACTTTCCTCCCTGTGTCTGGGTCCAAACTAGCATCCTCTTGGCCAGCCCCTGTCTTGGTCGCAGACTTCTACTGCTCTTCCCTCTGTCCACTGTCAGTCTTTCTCCATTTGTCTACTACAGAAGACACAGGAGCAGAGATCTCCACAGCAAGCCTGAAGGGAAGCTGAAGACAGTTTTTCCTAGTGTGGGGCCACAGGCCTGTTTGCTCTGAGATGCTCATTCTCCTTTTGTGCTAGAACAGGGCATCTCCTAAAAAGCCTAGCACAGGGCTATCAGCATTGTACATGTTTACTAAGAGACTTTGAACTCTTTTCTGTGAGCTTTGGTGAAGGCCATGGTACCAACGAAAACCTTGAATCTGGGCTTATTCCTCCCACAGGAGGGAACTGTTGGAAGTTTGCATTGTGTGACCTGGTCACCTTTACAGTCACACAGAGCTCAGAATGCTGGGAACACAAAAACAATGTTTGCCTTGAAGCCAGAGGACTCTGTTGCCAGCTCTGATTCTGCTACTGATTTGTTGTGAGATCCTGAATAATGTCCTTCCATCTCTGGACCCTACTTTCTACAGCTGTATGCTGAAGCTGGGACTAGGGGAGTCTGTAAGAGTTCCTTCGTTTCCAGGACAACAGGATGCTGTTACAGCCATCTGCTACCTCGAAAAGCTATGGCCTGCCTGCCTTTTGGCTTTGTTTCAAAGGAACTACTCTTCACTTGGGCCTCCTGGACCCCTGAACTTGTCAGCCTTGCTCTTCCAATTAACCTGGACATCTTTCACTCATTGCTGAGCCCATGGCTCTTGCCACTGACCCAGAGCAAAGGTCCCAGGGAGAGAAAGGCTACTTCCTGGAGCTGCTGTGAGGCTTGAATTTTCATTATGGCTATGGTTTGATAGTATCTCAGGATTATTTATCATACTCACTTTTCTCTTGCTGCTCATAAAGTGTCACTTTGTCATTTCCGTTGATATTTACTCTAGTTTTCTGGAATTGAACTTGATAGGAAAAAGATTTGGGATGAGGAATAGAAAATTTGCCAAAAACAGTTCCCTGTCTTGTGAAGGCTTAATTTTGCTGGGGAGAGAGCCATGCCTCTGAGGGAAACAGCCTCTGACAGAGCACCATCGTTTACAACTCCTGACTGCTGCTGGGAAATCCTGCTCCCTGCCCAGCCACTCCTTATGGAGGCTAGGGCTCTCACTCAGCAGTGGAGCGGTTTCAGCTGGGGATCTATTCTTGTCAAATGTGAAGAGAGCTTATTTAAGTTCTAACTTGCACCCTGACACTGTGGCTGAAGCAATCCCCCTTGATTTTTTCAAGTCACTGCTTCAGGGCCATCACTGGGCTCAGCAATCCCCACTTACTTCAAAGCAAGCACTATTTTGAGGATGGTCTTTCCATAACACAAAGAAGGGAGCAATTTGTTTATGAGACCAGGGCCCATAACCAACTGGACCCAGTGAAGAACTCAAGCAACCTGCCATGGATGCCATGCATCAACCTACCTTCATCTCTGTGAGCCTGCTGCAGAGGAGGGGTGCAGTGTAGAAGTGGCACACGCATTTGAGTCAATGACTGACTGACCAAGCACCTCTGGCCTCAGAGGGAATGTCTTCTATTTCACAAAGATGATGTGGAAATAAAAAATCTTTGTGAAAGTATTCTGTAAATGACAACCTGGCATTCCACTTGTTCATTATTATCCTGGATGTTTTGAGCTACTGTGAGTTGCCTGAGCTCTCAAGGGCTGAGTTTATTCAGGTTAGGGAATGAGCTTTGTATGTCAGAAATGATCCCCAAGGGGGCGTCTTTGGGTACGAATTCATCCAAATCTACACCACTTTATTTGGTCACTCCAGGTTTCCCAAGACACAAACTCTTAAATCACAAACACATTCATTTGAAGGGATTTTGTTGTTCTCAAAGGAAAGAGGTGAGTGGAGGAAATGGAGGACCATAGCCTAATTTGGGTAAGAATGAGCCTAATTTTTCGTGTAATTTCAAAGTCACATCAACTAACTTTATATGCCTGATTGGCATGAAAAAAATGTATTTGAATAAAAAAATGCTGAGGCCATTGAAATCATTCCATCTTGTAAATTTTATAATATATGTGTATATATGCACATATACATACTTATGTATATAAGTTTTATTTAAAAATCAAACATGGACCAGACATTGAATGTCCAACTGAAAAGGAGGTTGCATAAAAGTCTACTATGATACTTAACCAGATAACTTCTGACATTTTTCCCATCTGAGTAAATGTTAATTGTGGTTTAATGCTATTTTAGATAATACCTTAATTTTGTTTACATTTTTAATAAACTAGAATAACATGGGGCAACTTTGTACAGTTTGTAATGCACTGAGTCTCCTTGTATAATCAATATATAAAATAAATGGTCCATTACACAGAACATGGAACTTAATTTTATAATTTCAGAGGATTAAAATTTTGGATGAAGACTGTATCTTTGGTGTTAGGAGATTGCCAGTTCTGTCTGTGATTTATTTGTAGTGAAGGCTTTGAAGGTACTGCATTCCCAATTCTAACTTTGTTTCCATGGAAGCACCCTTGGCTTTATGATTATCTACTTTTTGATGCCATTCCCAGGAATGTGTTCTTGGAAAAACCAGAGCCTACACAGTTTTTTTTTAAATTGATAAATTCTATTTATTGATTAAAAATTGAAAAAATATCACATGTTTATATGACTGCATTCTGTACATATTTATATAAATTATACATTAAAGGAAAATTTAAGTCTTAAAGCTAATAACTGAATTTTGAATAAGCAATATTCAATAAATGCCAAAGTCAATCCCCATGACTCAGTGTCATAGAGCTTCTTTGTCACTGCCAGGAGCTCAGTGCATTGCCCAAAATCTTCATTCAAAGCAGAAGTTTTTTGACTCCAACATTAGGTTCCCCTCAAAGCAAAGTGACCATTTGATATGATTCTACCTGTGTGGCTAGCTGTCTGTTACCTTTGCCAAGGCCACAAGCACAGGACCAACCTCTGTGACATGGTCACACATGAGCAGAGGATAGGGATCCCACCCAACCACACTCAGGACACAAAGCACAGGGAGTCCTTCGTGGCAGTGAGACAGTTGTACACCCAGAGGTCATGGCATAAGAGATTATTAAGCATTTGCCTCTGTGCTGAAAATTTTTTTCCCCATGTCATAAACTGCCCAGGAGCCTGGAGTTCAGCTTTCTTAGGCCTACATTATGTTTCAGTGAAATCCAGGCCCCCTCTCTTCTGAGTGTGGGACAATAGTGAGATCCCACCAATAGGGAGCAGCATGGAGCTGACAAGTCCCAGCTCCTCTCTTTAGCTTTAGGGGCCTCTATCTTCTCCCACATGAAATGCAAGGAGTGGAAGATAATTAGATTTTCAAGTCAGAATCCTTTCTTCATATAAAAATTTCAAAATTCTATTGCCTAAGCATTTGGAGCAGAATGGGAAAGAGGTAGGTCTGGATCTCCTGTGTCTGCTCATTATAAACCATGCTCTGGACGGAGCCTTCATGGGAACCTAAAGTCTTATCCCCTGGACTGGGTAATTTCCTCTAAAGATCTGAGATAGTGTGTGTCCTCTATACCTTATTCTAAGTTTTTCTAAAACAGTGTCTAAAATTTGTTGTGAGCTATTTCTCCAGGTGACAATATTTTCCTGTGAATCACTGTTCTTATTTACTTAAAGAAAACCTTTTCCTCTGCATCGAGATCACCCTGCCTCCTGAACTTTCCTCCCTAAAATCAAACCTGAGACTTCACCTTGTGCAAAAAGCACCTGCTGCATCCAGGCAGAGTATTAGACCCCAGAAATGTGCAGCAGAAGCAGTCTCACCCTGACCTACTTGGGAGACTGTCCTTTTTTGCTTTTCTCCCAAAATACCTCTTTTCACTTTGGAAGACACACCGAGAGCAGGCAGTGGGCGGAGGGGGGACTGGCATTGACATTTCTTTTTGTTGTATGTTTTCATTCTTTCAACAGCATATAGTATTCAGAGAGAGATGATTTTTGAACACACAGTATGCCAGAGTTCTGACAAAGTCTCTTCTCTCTTTCTCTCTAAAAGCTATGAAATAAACAAGGAGACATGGACACCTAAGTTAGGCAAGATTAGATATTGGTATGTGCAGGAAAGAATATAAATAAAAAGTAGAGATCAGCAAGGGAGTGGTGGTGTACTGTGACCTGGAATAGTAGGGAAGGCTTGAAGGAAGAAGTGAACCCTGTAACTGGGGGCAAGAAGCCATCAGTTATGAATTGATCTGGAGGAATAGTGTCGGGCAAAGGAAACAGCAAATAAAAATGCTCTGGGGCAGGAACAAGCTTTGAGGAGAGTGACTGGTGCTCAGTGAACATGGGAAAGGTTGCAGGAAGTGGGATTTGGAAGTAAGCAAAGGCTGATCCTAATTCACCAGTTGCTTATATGTGTGTCCGCCTTGGTGGAAGCATTTTACACGTTAGGTAAGTATCTTTTTCCCTTCACGTGGATAAAGAAACCAATCTGAGCATCAGGGACGTTAACTTGGCATTTGCCCAAGGATGTACATGCTACCTGGAGCTGGAATGAAACCCAGATCCTGCCAAGTCAAGCCTTTGTCCCCACCATTGTTTACTGAGGTGTTGTGGTCCACCCATGGACCTGTTCTCTTCAGCAGGAGGAAATATCCTTGAAATGGATGAGTCTTCTTCTTGTACACTTTCCCCCTTGTTGCTCTTTTTTCTCCATAGAGTATTGGCTGTCTATCAACAAATATAGATAAATTTATAAAGTGATTCTTTATTGATATTAAGTTAACTAATTCCAAATGCATCTGATTGGAAGGAAAAAACAAATTCTCAGCCAGCCAGGCAGTGGTTTCCTATTGAACTATTAATCTTATCACAAACAAGTGAAATTCATCTGATGATATAATTGATAAGGTTTTCTCTAGCATTTCCTTATCTCCATTCTTGCTGACATCATCCTTCAATGATTGATATCATCTTTTATCTGGACTGGAGCTTTAGGCTCTAAAATAAACCTTTGAGACTCTATGACCCTATCAAAACCCCTGAAGGACTCTTCCTCGCTTTCCAAATTCTAGACTCCCCATTTTCTTTCTAAGTATAATGTTTACAGTTTTGCCTCCAGTTATTCCTCTCATCTCTGCAAAGCAAGCAATATACTCCATGTTCCCCACACTTTCTTTTTGCATTTTTACATTCATGCTGCTGGTCCAGTGGTTCTTCCCACACTTCCCTTGGCATCTCCTACATGATGCATCTCAAATACCGCCTTCTACTTGAAGCTTTTTCTAGCCTCTGGGACAGCATGAAGGTTTTGACCTATTTCAATCCCCAAACGTTTTATTTATTCTTCTCCTCTGGCATTTTGGTATTCTTTTCAGTGTCTCTCCTTAATGATGCCTTTTCGGAACTCCCCTTCCAGATTTTGAGATCCTTGAGGAGCAGCTGCTTCTTGTTGCTCACCTTTTTCCTTTTTTTCCACCTTAGAGCCCAGTGTCAAGTTTCTGTACACTGAAGCTAACCCAATAGATTCACTGAAATCATTTGTTTGGAAAAATTCAAAGCTTTTCATTGTTTATGGATCTTCATTGCAGCACCCCACTTTGTTCTTTGAGCCCCAAGCCTCACTGCTGCCTTGCATTTTACTACTTCACCCACTGCAAAAGCTGTGGCCTTCTGATAAGAGGAAAATCTGTGACTATTTTGAATGGCATCAAGATGTTCATCACATTTCTCACAAGTAGAAAAAGGATTTGATTTTAAAAATACCATTATTTCTCTGTTTTATTACATGTTTCTTTTCTGGTTAATGTCTGTCCATTTAAAAATATCTTAAGCTTGGAGTTTTGTATTTATAGAACGCAGTGATGTCCCTCTGAAGTTGTGTAGGCTACCTGACTTTGTTAATCCTAAAGGATACAGGCCACCATTTCTCCAATGAGGACACTTGTTAGTATGTCATAGAGTGAAGAAAGGGTGGAACAAAGGGTCACATCCATGACCTAATAAGTGAGTGAATTACTCAGGCTAGGATATAAAAGAGCATCTTCAAAAGATTTCAAAAGTGTCTGCTTTCCTCCTAGCATCCTTACTAACTTGCTGTGCATCTGGGCACAACCCTGACCCATTCTGACTCAAGTTTGGTCATCGATGAATTTAGAAATTTTCTTTAGTTGGATTTTTGCATTAGCTAGACACGTGTTGAGAGCCAGGCTCTACTCGTTACTGGTTGTGTGACTGCAGGCGATTTTAACGCTCTGAGCTTCAGTTTCTTTTCTGCACAAGCGATGACGTGGTTTAAAGAAGATAAATAGTGTCACCCAGATTTTGGCACACAGTAAGCTTTCACTGAAGTATAGCTGTTACTATTATTACTCTGGATTCTGACATTTGAAATTCATAAACAGCATTCAGAGTCATATGGTGAGGGTATTGGGAAACCAGGAGCAGGGAAGTGGTGGGAATTGCAGACAGTGATTATTTCTATGCCAGGTATCTAATCTGACAAAGTGCAGGGCGAGAAGACTCTTCTGGAGAAGATGGAGATGGTAAAGGGTTTGGCTATGGAGTCAGAGAACACATAATGAGCATAATGGAGGGGAAATGGAGTCTAGCTCTCATTCAGCATCTGGGTGCAACTTTATTGAGCACCAGAGAAATGTCAGTACTGCACAGACACTGACGTATTTTATAACACTTAATTCTCAAAAAAGTATCAACTGGATTGAATCCCAGCTTTCCAACTTGTTGTGTTTCTTTGAGCAAGTTAATTAATTTCTCTGAGCTTCAGTTTCTTGGTAAAAATTGATAAAAACAGAGTTATTAATACTACCTAACTTGTGAGGGTCTATATTTTACATAATATATGTACATATATATCATAGCAATTAGAATATTAACAGGCAGATAATTGGTAAGTTTCTATTATTCTTTTCATCATTATTTTATATAACTCCCATTTTATGGAAAAGCAAAATGAAGCTCAAAGAGACAAACTTTCTGACCTGAGGTCATACAAATAATACTAAGCAGAGTCAGAACACAGACCTAGACTTGCCGGTCTTGAGAATTCACACTTCATTTTCCCACCTGCCTAGAAGGTGAGAGACAGAAGCAATAGCATCAAACTTTGAAGACATGCTACCTTCTAAAATTAGGCATTTTATAAGTAGCTGTCCATCAGCTTCTTGGATGAATAGCTATTTAAATTGGTCTAGAGCCTTGAAGGAAAAGAAAGACATTATCTGTATTTTTGAGAAATCTTTTTGTGGTCAGATAATTTAATTCTAATTGAATCTTTCTTAGTATGCGTACCATTAGGCAGAGTGTCATTTCATTACAGCCTTGGTCCCCTGAATTTGCATGACAATCGTCAGTATATGGTCTCCTTGTCAACAGAGTCCAAATGGGGCCCCTGTGCCACTGCTTAATGATAGAATCTTGGCAGAACACAGACCCAGCCCTCCACACCACATTCTTTCTCCAGAGCCTTACAGCAATCTTTCCTTTTCATCTTCAGGAACTTTCCATGGGGGTAGACAGTGAATCATTAGTTACTAAGTTTTTGTGGAAGGAAGCTTGAGCCAGCATTTCAAAATTTCAAGTGGAAGGCCTATGGATGCCTGAGAAGGGGCAACCTTGGTCCCAGACAGCTAGAGTGGGCAGTTCTGGGGGTGTGAGTCAGCGGAAGGATTCAGGAAAGAGAAGTCTTATCGAGGTCACCCTGATTACTAAATCTTCTTTCCTGAACACAAAGTCTTCTGGAAACACTGAGCTTGTAAAGCTAAAAGGTCAAAATCATTCTAGAATTCTGCCTCATCTAATAGTAGCCTTCTCCGTAGAGAGTGGCCTCTATTTATTCCTAATTTCCTGGCATTTCGTTGCTATTCTTATCTTCCTGTTGCAGCTGATCATTTCACTGTGATTGCCTGAATAATGGAAAAACATGAATTCTGATTCCACCTTGCATGTTGCCACTCGCCAGTGGATGAATTCTGGCAAGTCACTTGCCTTTCTGGTTTTGAACTTCTCATGAAATAAATGCCTTACACTACCAAATTGTATTTGTTTTATTCACTAAATTTTATTCACTCACTTGATGAATGTTTTTGTGCTGTTAAAGGAGAGATGCATAAATCAATTTTGCCCAATGGCCTTTGAATGGCTTCCATGTTAATGGGGTGGAAGAAGAGATACAAAAAGAAAAGCCACGCAGAACGTGCTAAGTCCAGTGAGGTTAACTAATAAACTACATTCCAACATGCATGGGACTGGACAACAAATTTGAAATAGGACTATTTTTATTCTTGTTTGTCTAATATTCCAGGTGGGAACCATGACAGGAATGTAAAGAATAATTGCTATCAGTTTCATCATTATGCTTATCTTCATTTAATTACATTTTTATTACATGCCACTGTGTGCTAGGCATTGTGCTAGGTGCTAATAATGTAAGATAATAGACTTCGGGCTTATGTCTGTCTCTGTGGGCCTCATTTTGGGGCTAAAGATAAAACTGAAGAAACTTTGCATTGCTACTTTTTGTGGCGACGTTTATGGCTGGATTTCCTGAGTGTTGGTCCCAGCATCCAGCCTGGACTAGTGATTAATTCAGTAATTAATCATCTGCATGGGTGTCAGACCCAGACAGCCATGCCAGCCGTGGAACTGGTGAGCTACTGCGGGACCCCACGTAGATTTCTTGAGGGTAAAAGGGATCTCCATACTGACAAAGACATCTGCAAAGCCTAGAACTGATGGCTGCACAACAACTTACCTCTCCCCTTTATAGCCAGGAGTAAACTACAGTGAAATGCTATTACTGTAGTGATCGCATGTAAGGCATTAATAAAACCCTTGGAAAGTCTGCTGACAAAGATGGTCATTTCCTCCAAATCTGCATATATGCACAGAAATTTTCAAACACAGTTCCAAGAGTTTCACTTATTACCTACAGTAAAAATTCAAGGTTAAATAAAAATAAAAATCCCTGCTTTAATATGAGACTTGATTGATGGCTGCAACAATATTAATTTATGATAAAATCATGAATTTCCTTCCTACTGTCCTGACTCTGATTAATGATATATTTATTTCAAAGTCAGAAATACAGCCTCTTAGTGCCGTTTTTGTTAGCAAAAAGATTAATTGTAAATATATATCTTTACATAAAATCTTTCTTTCCTTTGAATAGCTCTACACAAATCATACATTGTTTTTTTTTTTTAAAGAGAGAGGGACAGTGAGAGAGAGAGAGATAATCAATTTTTTTATTTAGTTTTTCATTTGGCTTTCGTTGCTCCAACACTTCATTGTGTACATGGTGCTGGGGTTTAAATTCACATCCTTATGCTTTCCAGGCAAGTGCTGTAACTACTGCACCACCACCAACCCAGCCCCTCATACATTTTTTTTAAGGTTCCTTGTAAGATGGATTAAGAAATGAAGCATTATCTTCATTTATAGAGTCAAACATCAAGTCCAGAAGTTCAGAGCAAAAGGTTGAAATCTTGAATGGCTGAATCCAATCAGAAATGAGAATTCCCTCAACAGAGATGTATTTGTTAGATGGCTGCTATGTGTCAGGCACTGAACTAGGCCTTGGGGTTGCTGAATCTCAGGCTGTTGTTTTGTCCCAAGGTCTGTCCCAAGAGGGAAAAGAATATTATGTTTAGAAATTGACTGAGGCAAGTATGGCAGCCCTAACTCAGTGATAATGTCTTACATTCTAACAGCATACATGGAAACAGTGTGGTGTGGGTTAACACCGTTCCTGAAAGCATACAAACTGGAATTAGGATCTTGATTTCAGCATTTCTTGAATGATCTGAGGCTAGTTACCTAAGCTCTTGATCTTTAGTTTCTTCATCTATAAAATGGAAATTATTTCTAGAGTAATTGTTAGGAAACGGCAGATCTGTGGGCCAAGTTCAGTCATCAGCCTGTTTTGGGGTGATCCTTGAGCTAAAAAATGGGTTTTACATTTGTAAAGAAGTGTAAAACAAATATCAACAATAATGAAAATAACAAAACAACAGAGAAAAAAACCCTGAAGAGATGTAGGAGTGATTGTGGCCCCAAACCCTAAATACATCTATCCATCAGAGGAAAAGTTTGGTGATATCTGTTCTAGACTCAGAATGCCTGTGTGTGAGTCCTGAGTATGGCCTTTATCAGCGGCATGATTGTGAATAAATTATTTAACTTCCTTATCTAATTTTCTTCATATGTATATTAGAGATAATAATAGTATTCCTTTCACATGATGTAAGGTTGCAGATGTTAATATGCATAAAATGCTGAGACTGGAGGCTGGTGTATGGTAAACACGTAAGAAATGTTGGTTGTTCTTGTTCACATCATCAAATCCTCAAACGTCGTTTGAGTACTAAGTGAGATGGTGCCCATCCAACACCTACATGGTGCCCTTGTCAGGGTAGGTACTCAGTATCTGTCAGCTGTCACTGTTGTCACTGCCATCACTATCATCTTCATCGTAGTTTTCAAAGCTCTTTCACCTACATCATCTCACTAGAAGCTCCCAACAACCTAGTGGTTGGTATTATGTTCTTCCTCTAATGAATGAGAAACTGTGAAGCTTGGAGAAGTAGAGATAGACACAGCACCACAAAGAGATAGGATGTGGACTCACACCAGAGGTTTTGCATCTGGACTACTGAGACCTCTTTCCACACCACCCTGACTTTCCATCAAAATATCTGAGAATCTTTTGTTTGTTAGTTTTCTCCATACGGTATACTTTGAGTCACGGGAGCCTAAGGAGGCAGGCATTCATGACTGTGTTCCTCCCTGGCTGTGCTCTGCGGACAGGAAGCTGGGATAATTGGATTCCAGCCATTTGGTTTCAGGATTGCATTTGTAACCAGCCAATTGCTGATGACCAAGCCTAATGGAAAAAGCCCTGAGCAAACATCCTACCACCTCCAGCCCCCTGGCTTGTTTATGCTGCAGTGAGGGGTTCATCAAAGGCTGCCAACGCCTTCTACTGGTTCCTGTCCAGGGCAGAGCTGGCATCAGAATGTGCCAGATCTCAGCCTGCCACTAGGGACAAACAGAGGTACCTGGAGTAAGCGAGTGTTTGGAAGAAGAACCAGGCTGTTTCTGACAGCAGAGCTGGTATGGTGAGAGCAGAGCTATTTTTAATTTGGTTTGGGCCAAAGACAATGGCAAGGCTCATTTAAGGAAGGTGCACTCAGAGTGATGTTTCCAGAAAGTTGTGAGGAGCACAGTGGTGCAGCATCAGAGCGAGTCGATGACTATAACAGTAGGTAACATTTCAAAGTCAATTCATGAAAGGTGTCCTTATACCTACATGTCACCTGGCATTTCATGTAGTACTTAAGCCAGCTTTAACTTATCTGCTTTTTTAAAGGTATTGGACTTGAATATGCTCCGTTTCTAAGTAGTATGCAAATTTATATTTTATGATAAAGTTGCTGCAAAAATAATGAAAATTACACTGGTGAAGCTTTGTTATTTTTCCCGACATATAGGGCAGACTATATACAGCACGTTTTGTAGATAGGGACTTATCAGGCTCAGTCAGGTAGGCGAATAGCATCTGCCTCTGATGGCAGCAATAAGTTTTGCTTAGAAACAGCTCTAGGACTTAATTTTCCAATGTAGAGTGCTCAGTATGAAGAAGAGGATGAGATGACCTCCCTACCCAGGGAGACTCTCCCACGGGTTCTCATGTCCTTTCTTCTGTGGTACTGTCAAACAAATTTGGGATATCAGCTCAACATTTGTAGATAACATACTTTTAAGGAACAAAGATATTCTCAAAGGTAAAGGACATGGGGTGAAAAGGGCAAATTAGGGTTCGTAGAATGTCAAAGCAGGTCCAGAAGGCTCCTGGCATTTAGAGCACCCAGCGTTATTGCTTCAGGACTCTCGCTCTCTGCCTGGCCTCTTCCTCTGTCTGCCATGTAAGCCTTGCCTTCTTGGCTTTGAGTTTTCCTAGCGCTCACAGCCAGGTAGTTGGCTAAGCACCAACCAGTCCCTGGCCACACCACATCACCAGCCAAACAGCAGCCAAGCTGCTGCTGCTGGTGCTGCTTCCGGGGTCTGTGACTTACCTCTGCTCTGTGCCAGGCTGACAGGTTAAGACCCTGCCTGTACCAAACAAGCCTGATCTTAAGAAAGGTAAGCCTGACCAGTTATCACAGGCTGGTCTTTTGAAGTGTTTTACATTGTCTGGGTAGGGAGAGGGAACGTGTGACACTTCTTTTCTGTTCAAACCTTGAAACCACCAATCTCATGGCATTGTGGTGAGGAGAGAATAAATGAATGGATGTTAAAGGCTATGGTAAGATCACATTTCCCATGCAGATGTTAAGCAGCAATCTCTGCATGCTTACTGCAGGTCATGAAAATGCAAGCAGTTAGAGATTATAGTAAAAATCTTCCTGCTAATTCAGGAAGATTGCCGTAGACTGTCAATAAGGGTTATAAAATTGTGCTGCCCCTAAAAAAGCTAAATGTTTATAGTAATATTTGAATTTTATCTTAACGTTTCTTCCATGTGTAACATTAATCAAGTCTCCCATTTGAAGTACATCGCAAAAAGTGTTTATAAGTGTTACATGTAATTTCACAAGGAAATATTATTTTTTTGTGCCAGAATTTGCTCAAGACTTTGCTCTGAAAAGTTTAGCCATTTGGCCTTACAGGGTTATATCCAAGAAAAATAATATTGCTACTTGAGGTGAAAAGGAAATATATAAATAAGTAAAGTATATAGAAGTTGCATTTTTAATTAAATTATTAATAAACTCTAATACAACAATATGTATATGCCAATTATTAGCGATTTGCAATGGCCTACAGTAGTATCACCCCATGTGTCACCCCAACTCCATGAGAACACTCAGACGCCCTTGCTGTGGGGAGTGCAGAGCGGAGTCTGTTTTCAGCAGCCCTCATGCACTGAAACTCAAGGCTCCGGATGCATGAGTGACTGGATTCTCAGTGTCTCAGTCAGATTTCCAGAAAAGTAACTCAGCAAACAGACCCTGAGCCATTGAAAGTTTCTGAATTTCTCAAATTTTCAAATAATTTCATATGAATTATTGAAATTGAACCCTCAGGCAAATTTGTTATTTATGGTTACCAAAGCTAAGCAAAGGATATCTGGCTATTTAAGAGAACCAGTTGAAAGAAGAAAAAAAGGGGGGTTTAAATCACCCTTTAACAAATTAAAGTGTGACTAAAATACCAGCTGATGTTGGTGAGCGCTCTGTCAGCACAGTGTGCCCATGATGTACACACCTTACTTCACCTACTGCTTGTCATAACTCATCAAGGGAAGTACCATGATTATCTCTGTGTAGTAGATGTGGAAATTGAGCCATGGGAAGGTCTAAGGCTGCAGAGCTACTAAGTAATGGAACTGAGGTTAGAATCCTGGATGTTTGACTCTCAAACACTATTGCTCAGCTAATGGTCAGTGAAATACTTAACTGTGTTGGATGAATAAGTCATGTCTTCTTTCTCTAAGGGGCATGTAATATATCAGGAAGCATACAATTTAAACCTATGTAAGTTGCGTTTAACAAGCCGCAGCAAGGACTATTACATGGTAGTTTATATATGCCAAATGAATTATGGAAGCAGAAAATATTCAAAAGAGGAAAGGAGGATATCATATTGAGATGGTCAGAAATGACCATATGCAGGGTTCAATTGTATTTTAAAAGATTCTTCATCATAGACATATCATAGGAGATCAGTTTAAGAAGAAGGAAGGGGAGGCTAAGAGTCTGTATTTGTTCAGTTAAGGTAGTAACCTGCCTTGTAAATGCCCCAAGTTGTTGTAAGACTTCTAGGAGATCCTAGCTATAAAATTTGCTTTTCTACATACCGTGTGGCATAACCACATTGTGCAACAATTATGATCCCTTCCTCCTTTCCTTAAAGCACTTTAAGAATATTGGAATGCTAAGATCACACCTCTACTAACCTCTTTGTTTTCTTTCTTTCCATTTTTTTTTCTTTCTCAACTCCTGCCTGGCTCTCCCTCATCTGTGGCTGTTCTCTGTTTCAACTAAAAGTGGCTGTTCCTCTGTCTCCAGCTTCCTCCTGCTCTTCTGCAATAGACCAGTTCCTGTTTAACTCTACACGTGTTCTGTAAGTCTGTCCCTGTCTGTGTTGTAAGTCTCTCCATTCCTTTCTTCATATAAAACATCCATCGTGTGTGTTCATTCTTCCATCCTCACTAGCAAGGCTGGTGTGAGCCTGGAAATGGAAGCCTTTCAGCCATTGGCAGAGACCTGCCAAGCCCAAGGTTCCTTCTGGATCTTCATTGCTATCGACTTGGAGACCAAAGATTCCTATGGTCTGGAGGTGCTTTATTTTACTTCCTCACTGTCCTGATGGTGTATTTGGCTTCTTCCTGTTCTGGGAGCACAGCCTTCTCAAGTGTCATGGGAGATGAGCACTGTGGTGAGCTGAATTCACCCAGTGAAATCTAGGTCCTCAGGGGTTCCCTTGTCTAGACTATCACCCACGTCCCAATTTGCCTTTTTATCCACTTGGCTGTAAGTGGTAGACTGCTTCCTATTTCCAAAACAAATGATTGTAACTAAACCAAGGTACTTTATACATTTTTTTAAAAAACTAGAATTTATTTTTTAGAGCAATTTTAGGTTCCCCAAAAAGGGAAGAGGAAAGTACAGAGATTCCCCATATACCCTCTGTCCCCAACATGCACAGCCTGCCCGTTATCAACATCTCCAACCAGAAAATACATTTATTGCAATCGATAACCTGCATAGACATGTCATTATCACATAGAGTCCATAATGCACATTAGGGACCCCTGGTGTCAGGCATTCTATGCATCTGGACAAATACATACTGACATGTGTCTACCATTATAGGCTCATACGGAATATTTTCTATCATTGTAGTTTTTTATAGAAAATTTCATTGCCCTAAAAATTCTTTGTGTGCTGCCTATGTATCTCCCTTTCTCCCCTAACTCCTGCCAAACAATGATGTTTTCGTTTTCCTCATAGTTTTCTTTTCCCCCTAACTTCTTATAGTTGGAATAACACAGTGTACAGCCTTTACACATTGGCTGCTTTCACTTGGCAATATATATTTAAGTTTCCTCCATATTTTTTCATGAATTGATAGCACACTTCTTTTGGGCACTGAATAATATCCCATGGTTAGATGCACTGCAGTTTATTTATCCATTCTCCTGCAGAAGAATATCTGTGTTGCTTTCAAGTTTGGGCAATTATGAATAAAATTGCTGTAAAAATTCATGTGCAGATTTTTGTGATGAAATGAAGTTTTTGATCCTTTGGGTAAATATCAAGGAGTTCAATTGCTGTGTTATATGGGTATGTTTACTTTTGTAATAAACTGCTGAACTATGTGCCAAAGTGACTGTTCCATTTTGCATCGCAATCAGCAATGAATGAGTTATTGTTGCTTCCCATACTCGTCAGCACTTGAGGTTGTCAGTATTCTGAATTTTTCCAATTCCAGTAAGTGTGTAGTAGTATGTCATTGTTACTTTAATTTGCGCTTCCTTAATGACGTGTGGAATATCTTTTTACATGCTTACTTGTCTTCCTTATATTTTATTTAATGGGCCATCTGTTAAGGTCTTTGGCCCGTTTTTAAAATCAGGTTGTTTATGTTCTAATTATTGAGTTTTAAGAGCTCTTTGTATATTTTGGACAAGCCGTTTGTTAGGTATGTCTCCTGAAAATATTTTCTCCTAGTCTGTAGCTTGTATTTGCATTCTCTTAATGGTGTCATTTGCAGAGCATAAATGTTTATATCCAATAAAGCCCAGGTTATCAATTTTTTTCCATGGATTATGCTTTGGATGTCTAAAAAGTCAACACCAAACTAATGGTCATCTTGATTTTCTCCTATACTATCTCCTAGGGGTTTTCAGTTTTGTGTTTTACATTTAGGACCATGATACATTTTGAGTTAATTTTTGTGAAAGATGTAAGGTGCATCTAGATCCATTGTTCTGCATGTGCATGTCCAGTTGTTTAGGCACCATCTGTGGACAGGACTGTCATTTATCTGCTGTTTTCCTTTCTTCCTTTATTTTATTTAATTATTATTATTTATTATTATTATTACTTAAAGAGAGGGACAAAGAGAGAGAGAAAGGGAGAATCAATTTTTATTTATTTTTCCATCTGGCCTTTGTTTCTCCGATATTTAGTTGTCTGTGGTGCTGGGGTTTGAACTTAGGTCCTCTCATTTACCAGGCAAGCGCTTTAACTGCTGAGCCACCGCTCCAGCCCTGCGTTTCTTCTTTTGTAAAAAACAATAGCTGACTGTATTTATGTGAGTCTTTTTCTGGGCTCCACATTCTGTTGCCTTGGTTTGTTGTGGTCTGTTCTTTGACCCTGCCACACACTATCTTGTTTACCGTGGTTTCATAGTAAGGCTTGAAGCTGAGTAACATCAGTCCTTTGTTCTTTTCCTTCAGTATTGGGTAGGTTACTCTGGTCTTTGCCTCTCCCTATAAACTTTAGAATCAGTTTCTATGTACCAATAGAATAATTTGCTGAGATTGTGGTCAAATCTGTACATCAAGTTGGGATATGGTGACATCTTGGCAATATCAGACTTTCTGTCTCTTAGTGTGGAATATATCTCCATTTATATTAGTTTTTCCTTAATATAGTTCATCCTAGTTTGTTGTTTTCCTCATATAGATCTTACAAATTTTGTTAGATTTGTACCAAAGCACTTCATTTTGAAGGGTGCTAATGTAAGTAACAATATGTTTTTATTTTCAAATTCTACTTGTTAATTGCTGGTATTAACATTTATATATTAACCTCCTATTCCATTAACTTGAAGCATATTAGCGTCAAGAGTTTTTTGTAGATTCTTTTTTATTTCCTACATAAATTACTGTTATCATCTGCAAAGAAAGTTTTATTTATTTCTTCTCAATCTGTATAACTTGTATTTCCTCTTGTATTGGACTCACTGGGACTTCCAATGTGATGTTGAAAAGCAGCAGTGACAGGGGACATCCTTGCATTATTCCTTATCTGAGTGGAAAAGCTTTAGTTTCTCACCAATAAAAATGATGCTACTTGCAGGTTTTTAATAGATGTTCTTTATCAAGTTGAAAAAGTTCCCTTCTATTCTTAGCTTATGCAGAGGTTTTTTTTTTTAATTAAGAAATTCAGTTGTTAGGACTGGAGTGGTGGCTCAGGGGTTACAGCACTTGTCTAGCACATGCAAGTATGTGAGTTCAAACCCCAGAACCACATACATAACCAAGTCACAGAGCAATGAAAGCCACGTGAAAAAATAAATAAAATTGATTCTCTCTCTCTCTTTCACTGTCCCTCTCTCTTTAAAAAAAAAAAGAAATTTAGTTGTTGTACAATCAGAAATGTATCCAAAGCAACAATATGATATATATATATTTTTTTAATCAGAATTACCCCCTAGATCCCTCCCTATTCTCTTCTCCCCCCCATCAGCCCCCTCTCACTTCCTTCCCAATACATCTCTATGAATGCCCTAGGTTATGTGTTACTACGCCTTTGCTGGGTCTAATACATGACGTAAGCTACCTTTCACACAGGCCAACAGCTCCAGCCCCACAGATAAGTAAAGACATTCGACCCTTGACTCTCTGTGTTTGGCTAACTTCACTCAACATGTTTTCTTCCATCACCATCCATTTACTTTCAAAGGCTGCAATTTCATTGATTCTAATTGCTGAGTAGAACTCCATGGTATGTGTGTGTGTGTGTATATGTGTGTGTGTGTGTGTGTGTGTATGTGTGTGTGTATATATATCTATAGATAGATATATATCTCTATAAATATAGATATATCTAGATATATATCTCACAGTTTTTGGATCCATTCATTCAGAGAGGGGTATCTGGGTTGGCTCCATAATTTAGCTATTGTAAATTGAGCTGCTATGAACATAGATTTTGCTGTGTCACTGTAATGTGCTGATTCTTGCAGAGGTTTTTTGTTTTTTGTGTTTAAGAGAAAAGGACAGCGCGAGAGAGACAGAGATGGAGAGAATCAATTTTTATTGAGATTTTCCCATGGCTTTTGTTGCTCTGACACTTATTTGTGTACGTGGGTCCTGGGGTTTGAACCCGTGTACTTGCGCATGACGGGCAAGTGTTCTAACAGCTGAGCCACCACTCCAGCCCCAGAGGTTTTTTAAAAGATGGAAAAAAGTTTACTTTGTTTCTCCATATGGCAATAGCAGACAAAACATAGAAGCTTTTTTCTTTAATCCCCATTCTTCCCCACTTTTCCTCCCTACCTTCCTCCACTATTTCTCCCTCCTCTACTCTACTGATTACTTATTTATTTATTTTTATTAATACTTTCTACATGCACATAAAGGTGAAATTCAAATTGATACATTTATACATGTACATAATATGATTTTGTCAAATTCATTCTGTTTCTTTCCCTCTCATTCTCTTACCTCTGCTCCACTCATCTTCCCTACATCTTGTTTTTTTTTTTTAAAGAGAAAGGGACAGTGAGAGAGAGAGAGAGAATCAGTTTTATTTAGTTTTTCATGTGGCCCTCGTTGCCACAGACTTCACTGTGTACGTGGTGCTGGGGTTCGAACTCGCATACTTGCATATGCCAGGCAAGCACCATATCTGCTGAGCCACCGCTCCAGCCCCAATCTTCCCTGCATCTTTATGATGTCTGATCCCCTCCTCCACCACCTTCTTTCCCTTATTTTTATTTCACTTACATGATTTTCTCCATTTCCATCCACTTACCAGCAAATGCCAGTTTTTCATTCTTCTTTACTACTGAGTAGAACTCCATTGTTTATGTACGCCACATTTTCTAAAACCATTCATCTATTGGAGGGAATACAGGTTGATTCTGTAATGTAGCTGTTGCGTATTGTGCTGCTGTAAACATTGAAGTGGCTGTAGTATGCTAATTTTAGTTCTTTTGGATAAATGTGAAGCAGTGGGGTAGTTGCATCATATGGTGGCTCCATTCCTAGTTTTTTGAGGAACTGCCACACTGCTCTCCAATGTGGCTGCAATAGTTTACCATCCCACCAACAACATATGTTATTCAGAGTTTGTAATCACTAAGGGGTGTTGGATTTTGTCAGAAGGTTTGGGGCATCTTTCTATAGGATCAGGTAGTTTTTCTGTTGAAGTCTGTGATGTGATTAATAGATTACATTAATTTTTTTTGCTGATGTTAAACTTTCCTTTCATAGCTAGGCTAAACCCCTTCTGGTGTTGTACAACCCCTTTTAATATTGCAAGACTTGCTTTGCTAATATTTTGTTGAGATTTGTTGCATCTTTGTTCATGAGTGATTGCTATGGCTTGGATATGGTTTCCTTCATGTGCTGGAAATTTAGTACCCATTGTAATGATGTTGAAAGATGATGAGTAGAGATGGGGCTAATGGAAGGCCATTGGGTGGGGCACCACTCTCAGAAATTAGTGGGTGAGATCTCATGGAACCAATTTCATCCTTAAGAAAATGGATTGTTGTAAAGTAATTTCAGCTCTCCTGTGTCACCCTCTTAGTTCATCTCTCACCATTGAGCTCCTCTACATGTACCACTTACCACATTGTGTTTCAGCCAGAGGGCCCTCACCAGATACCAGTACCCTCCTGTGTAGACATTCTAGCCATAAGAATCATGAGTCAAATAAACCTTTTTTTCTTAATAAGTTTCGCAGTTTCAGGTATTTTGTTATAGCAACACAGAATGGACCAACCCAGGGATGTTGTTCTATCATTTTCTTTTTGTAATGTTTTGGTTTGGTTTTAGTATTAGGGGAGTGGTTACCTCTTAGATTGAGTTAGAACACATTCCTCTGCTTCTGTCTTCTGAAGGATATTGTAGAGAATTGGTATAATTTCTTCCATCAATGTTTGTTAGGATTCACCAGTGAACACATCTGAGCCTGAAACACAAAGGTGTTTCAGTAGGCCATTAATTAGGGATTCAGTTGCTTTAATGAATATTGTTCTAGTCTATTAAGTCAGATAGATATAA
Source organism: Aplodontia rufa (assembly GCA_004027875.1). Taxonomy (NCBI): domain Eukaryota; kingdom Metazoa; phylum Chordata; class Mammalia; order Rodentia; family Aplodontiidae; genus Aplodontia; species Aplodontia rufa. The sequence goes on from PVKS010000530.1 coordinate 76,119, forward strand.
GCAAATTCTATTTCTTCTTTATGAGTTTTGGTAGATTATGTCTTTCAAAGAATTGGTCCATTTAATTATAGGTTAACAAATTTGTCAGTGTAGAGTTGTTTCCTTAATTGACCTTTTAATGCCCATGGGATTTGTAGTGATGTCCCCACTTTCATTTTTGATATTAGTAATTTGTGTCATTTTTCTTAGATTAGTATAACCTTATCAATTTTATTGACCTTTTCAAAGAATTAGTTTTTTTTGTTTCATTGATCTTTCTATTGATCTCTTAGTTTCAATTACATTGAATTCTGCTCTAATATTTCTTTTGTTGTACTTACTTCGAATTTAATTTTCTTTTTTCTCCTAGTTTCCTGAAGCAGAAAGTTAGATTATTGATTTTAGATATTTCACCTTTTCTAAATGTGCTTTCAGTGCTTTAGATTTCCCTCTAAGCACTGCTTTCAATGCATCCTTACAAATTTTGATAAATTGTATTGTCATTTTCATTTACTACAAAATATTTTTAAATTTGTTTTGAGATTTCTTCTTTGACATGAATTATTTAGAAATATGTCATTCAATTTCCAAGCTTTTTGGTAGGCACCGGAGGATGTTTCAGCTATCTTTCTGTTATTGATTTGTCCTTTAATTCTACTGTGGTTTTAATGCAGACACTATAATTTCTATTCTTTTAAATTTGTTGAGGTGTATTTTATAAAGCACATGATCTACAATGATGAATGCTCCATATGAGCTCAGGAACAATATCTATTCTGTTCTAGGTGAAGCAGTCTACAGATATGAATTTTACTGATAGATAGTTCTGTGGAATTCAAATATGTCCTTACCAGTTGTCTGATCTCTGCCTCTGTCCATTTCCGATAGGGGAGTATTGAAGTCTCCAGCTATAATAGGTGATTCTTCTGTTTCTTCTTATACTTTTGCCACACTTTGCTTCCTCTATTTCCTGATATTCTGTTGTTAGATGCCTACATGTTAAGGATTGCTATGCCTTCTTGAAGTATTGTCCCCTTTATCATTATGTAATGTCCCTCTTTATCCCTGATAACTTGCCTTGCCCTGAATGAAGTCTGTTATATCTGAAATTAATATAGCTATTCCCACTTCTTTTTCATTGGTGTCAGCATGGTTTATCTTTTCCTATCAATTTCCTTTACATAGATCTAAATATATGTTTATATTCAGAGAGTTTCTTATAGTAAGCAACTAGTTGGTGTTGGTTTTTAATCCACTTTGACAATCTCTGTTCTTTAATTGGTGTTTTGAGATAATTGGCATTCAAAGTGATTATCGATATAGTTAGACTATTGTCTTTCATATTTGTTACTGTCCTTACATTTTGCCCTTGTTCTTTGTTTTTATTTCTGTCTTCCAATCTTTTTCTGCCTTCTGTAGTTTTACTATGTGTTTAGTATGATTCCATTTCTTCTCATTTCTAGTACTGGTTATATCTTTTAAAAACATTTTTAGTCCTTACTCTTGAAGTTGAAATATATATTTGAAATAATTTACTTCAGTTCCATTTTCAAATCACACTATACTGCTTCATGAGGAGTGTGAGTACATTATAGTGATATTATATTTCTAATTCCTCCTTCTTATTCATTGTGTCATTACTGTCTATCATTTGCTGTATGTAATCACACTTACACACATATTCAAACGCAAGCATGCATAATGGACTACATGGTTGCAATTATTTGAACAAACTCTATCATCAGATGAATTAAGAATAAGAAAAAACAAAAGGTTTTATTTTGCTTTAACTTTTTCTCAGATGCTCTTCTTCTCTGTGTAGAGCTGAGATTCTCATCTATTATTTTCCCTGTCTAAAAAATTTCTGTTAACATTTCTTGCAAGAAATTGAAAGTTTTCTGGCAACAAATTCCCTTGACTTTTTTTTTTTTTTTTTTTTTGCGGGGTGGGGGGGGTCTGGGAAAGCCCTTATTTCTTAATTTTTGAAGAAGACTTTTATGTTTTTATTTTTTATTTTTTTTTAAGAGAGAAGGACAGTGACAGAGAGACAGAGAGAATCAATTTTTATTGAGTTTTTCACATGGCTTTCGTTGCTCTGACACTTAGTAGTGTGCATGGGTGCTGGGGTTTGAACCCGTGTACTTGTGCATGCCGGGCAAGCGATGTAACCGCTGAGCCACCGCTGCAGCCCCTGAAGAAGACTTTTAAAGGGTCAAAATTCCAGATTAGTGTAGTATTTTCCTTCTTTCAGCACTTTAAATATTTCAGCATACTCTTTTCTAGTTTACATGGTTTTAAGGAGTTGAATGTAATTCTTATCTTTGCTCTTCTATAGATAAGATGTTCTTTTCTCTGGCTTCTTTCACATTTTTCTTTATCTTTGATTTTCTTTAATTGAATATCTTATTCCTAGGTATAATTTTATTGGCATTTTTCCTACTTGGTATTCTCTGAGTGTCCTGGATCTGTGGTTTGGTGTCTAATTTTAATTTGGGGGAAATTCTCAGTCGTTATTGCTTCAAATATTTTTCTTTTTATTTCCTCCTCTTTCTTCTGGTTTAACTCATCGTGCATATTTATAACTTTTGTAGTTATTGCATAATTCATGGATACTCTGTTTCTTGGTCTTTTTTCTCTTTACTTTTTAGTTTTTGAGCTTTCTATTGAGATGTGCTCAATTGCAGAGATTCTTTGAATTCTTTCCTCAGTGAAGTCCAGTCTAGTAAGTCCATCAAGGGCACTGTTCATTTTTGTTACAGTGTTTTTGATCGCTAGAATTTGCATTTGCTTCTTTCTTAGAATTTCCATCTCTCTACTTACATTACCTGTCTTGCATTCTGTGTAGTTTATTCATGAGAGCTCTTAGCGTTGTAGTCATAGGTGTTGTAAATTTCCTGTCTAGCAGTTCTAGTAACCTTTCACATCTGAGTCTGGTTCTGATGCTTCACTTGGCTCTTTAAGTTGTTTTCTGCTTCTTAGTATGCCTTGTAGTTTTTGTTTGTTTATTTGTTTTGGTAGTCAGATATAATATGTGGGGTAAAGAACTGCGTTTAGTGATGTGCTGAGGTGTGGGCGTGGGAAAGTGCTGCATGGCTCTATAATTTTGTCTGTCTTTTAGTGAGCCTGAACTTCTAGAAAGTGCACTTCAGGAGAACTACTCAGCTCTCCCTCATGCCCACCCACACCTTCAGTGGAATAAAATATTCAGAGAGGGGCAGAGTCCTATATTTCTCTTCCCCCAAATCAGTTGAGCTCTGATAAAATCCTAATGATTTAGACAATGTGAAGTTGTTTCTCCTGAAGGCAGACTTTGTTAAAAAGAACAGAATGCCCTACGGTATTTCAAAATCTTTACTGTTCTCTCCCTGCCAGAAGCACTAAAGGAATTTTCTCTATTGACTATGAGAATTCACACAAATGTGGGGGGCTCCTAGTGCCAGGGCTCTCTGGAGTTTTTAGTCTCTCAGACTTGTCCTCTCTGAGCCTCTAGTAGTTTGTCGGCTACAGTGTAGATATATCCTCCGCTGGCACTGACTCCCAGGGAGGTTTCTGCTCCGGTAGGCTTTGATTCTCTGTTTGTCTGTTTGTCTGTGGTTAGTGCTGTGCCCTGTGATCTTGCTTCTCTAACACACCCAAAGAAGAGGTGTTAATTTTTTTTCAGTTTGTTCAACGTTTTGCTTTGTGTTGGGATGCAATGGTGACTACCAAATCAGCTTAGAAAATGCCTTTTTTTTCAGTTTTATAAAAGCTGTTTATTTTGAAATAATTTTATTTCTATAGAGAATAGAAATAGTACAGAAAACCTGTATACTTTCAAACCAGATGCTCCTAGTACTAATATTTCATATAACTATGGTACATTTATCGAAAATCGAAAACTAGGGTTGGCTCAGTACTTTTAAGTGCACTGTAGACTTTATTTGGATTTATCCAGTATCAAATAGTATTGAATCAATTTTAAAACGACTTTGTTTCAAATTTCCACTAAGTTGTCCTGAAATAAAGCAAAGGAGATGTTTGAAACATTTTACTAAAATGCAGTTCATGACCCCAGTAGGTTATTCTGTTTCAATTTTTGTTGACTTTCTTCATTTCTTTTCTCTTTGCTACATGGCCAGCTATCATTTCCTTCCCTTAGTGCATTGACTACTAGCATTATGTCTCCTTTCTCCTGGTTTCCAAGCTCTATTCTGCTGTGCATGGCAGAAGAATTTCTAGAGTAACATGCAAACTTAGCTCAAATATTTTCTGAGGGAAAAACTGGGAAAGACAAGTCCATACCTCAGAGGCCTTGAAAAACAACCCAGTGCAGGTGTCTAGAGAGTGGAAATCACTGGATAATTGACCTTTGGATGAATGAAGTGTTCCTAGAGCAGGTCCATAGGTACCTACACAACACAGTCCCTGGCTTCTCTACCACCAGGCTTCCATGGGAATGTACCCACAGATGATTTTTAGTGCTAGCAAGATTTTTCTAGTGTCCTTCATAGAGTGAGACCAAAACTGAAAAATGTCCACATCAGGGCTATTACTGAAAGGACTGTGTGGAGGCAATTGCACCTCCACCTCCACCCACAGGGAAGACATGGCATTGAACACAGAGGAATGAAAGAGACATTACAAATGCAGAGATTGTCTGCTTGTGGAGCACATAAGGCCTCAGTGAAGATCAACACAATAGTTGCCAACATCTTTTGTAATCAATTCAAATGCCAGGTAATATTAGAAGAAAATTTCATTCTGCTATCTATTCAACAAATATTTCCATAGATTCTGTGATATTCTTCCCCTTGTGTGAGGAGTCAAGAGCTATATATAAAATATTAAAAATAAATAAGACTGGGGCTGGAACAGTGGTGCAGTGGTTATGGCACCTGCCTGGTGTGCAAGAGGATGCAAGTTCAAACCCTAGTACCACATGCACAACGAAGTGTCAGAGCAATGAAAACCACATGAAAAAGTAAATAAAATTGATTCTCTCTCTCTCATTGTCCCTCTCTGTGTTTTAAATAAATAAATAAGACTGAAAAGCACTAACAGCATAAGGGGCTCTGGATTGCACAGTGTCCAGGTTTCAGTCTTGGCTTCACAATCTCCAGCTGAGGGACTTTGAGCAAATCTTAAACTCTGTGAATTTCAGTTTCCACAGCTGTGGAATGCAAGCATATAAATGTGCTGACAGCATTGACAACAAAAGCATTAAATATAACATTAAAAACACACAGTGCAGGGTCAGCTATGGGGCTGAAAGACTGTCAACTTTTAGGACAAGATGTGGACTCTGCCTTTCAGGAACATTAGAAGGCCAGATGTGTACCTGACATTAGCAGAAAAATTTTGTGTTTCTACAGAAAATAAAAGTGGATAGATGTGTAGGCAGGCTTCTGGAAGGAGGTAGACACTGATCTGGGTTGTAAAGGATAGGCAGAATTTGGATGTGACTGAATATGGAAAGAAGGTGTAGGTGTGGAAATCAGGGATTGAGGATGCTACATCATTTAGAACACTTTGACTAACAAGTGCAAGAATGTCTACTTAAAATTACACAAACAGTGGGGTCATTTATCAAATTATAAGGTAAAAATCACAAAGTTCGGTAGTCACATGATTGGTTATTTTCGTGATTCAGCAGTATCGGGGAGGACACCAGATGCTCCGCATCTTCCCACCTTGCTTCTCAGTCTGTTAGTTTTCGTCACAGAATGGTCCTTTCAAGGTCAAAAAATGGCCATCACAGCTTCAGACATTGCATTCTCCTCACACAACCACAGCCACGTGCAGGGAGACAGGCCCTTCTTGCATTGCTATTTAAGAGGAAAGCATTCTCCATAGGACTCGCCTAGCAGACTCTCAGATTGGGAGAGCAGATCATAGGCTGTCATGCATGTGTCACTTTGCCCTTACTAACAGGTAGTCTCTGCCAGAAAGAAAGAAGAAAGAGTGGATGCATGCTTTCAAGTATGTAATTCACAGTGTCTAGCACAAGTTTTAAGTCCATCTGTGCCTCCTGAAGAAAGGCAAAAGAAGGATTTATTGGAAAGGTGCAAGGATGGCTCATGGATTGCCAGAGCAAGAAGTTTACTGATCTTCACTGATATTAAAATAGGGAACGTGATTTGCTTCAGAGTTGACATTCCCCCCACCACCCAAAGCGATATAGTCTCTTAAGTGCTCCTCTTGGCACAGCAATTTCTGTCTTTCTGGACAATTCTCCTCTTCTATGAGAAAAAGAGCCAAATCTGGCTTCCCAGATGGTGGACCTCATCCTCCATTCAAACGCTAGTGGGCCAGGATCTAGTCCCCATTCTCCTAGCCCCCAGTTATGTATTTCTGGGAGACAGAAGCACAGTGGCCTCACTTATCTTCTCTTGTCACATGGTGCTGTGGTTAGGAGGCAGAGTCTCCTCCAGGGGAAGGCTGGACAACAGTGTCAGATGCCTCCTACAGGGAAGAAGCGCATTGATGAGCTGGATCCATGACGGCGGTGGGTGCTGAGCATGCTGGAAGAAAACGTTCCTAGCCCTATAACAATTTTAAGTGTCTGTGCACCAATGCACCACTGCTTATAAGATGTGGAGTTTGGTCCTTGCCCCACTGATAAACCAAGAAAGGACATGGGGCCAGGGTCCTTTAACCACTTGGATTAGCTATTTTCAGGAGACAAAGATAAGCTGATTGGAGAATGGAGCAATCAACAAGCTGAGGAAGAATAGAAACCCTACTCTAAGGAAATGCTGAAGCACTGGAGGTATCTCCAGTATCTCCTGGGGAGGCGGAGAGGCAGGGTATTCAGGGGGCCCTATCGTTAATGGCATTAGCATCTACCCATTGGCCCTGTTGAAACACAGACTTGCCTTGGACATTCCTTCTCAGCTATCCCCACCTGGAATCAGTGGCAGCAGTGGGCCCATCACCATTTCTCCTGGCTGCTTCTCTTGCTTGGGACCTTGTCTGTTCTCTTCTAGAGACTGATCACAGTATCTTGATTGTCCCACTCATTCCCCCAGTGTGGCCACTGTTCATTTCACTCTGCAGCACCTAAGCATTCAGCCCAGCCTCACTTGTCAGCTAAGACCCTCAGTAGTGGTGCCTCCACCTCCTTCAATCCCCATCTCTCAGCATTCTCGACCCCATTGTGTAGGATATACTCTCCGTTTCTCAAATACAGCACTCCACTCCACACTGTTTCCTGCCTCTGTGTCATCGCCAACCCATCCCTGCCTATGCCTGGAAAGCACTCACTGCCCCGGGGTCCAGTGTGTCATCAGATCCTTTCAGCTGTGCCTTCAAGGTTTATCCTGATGCTGAGTACTTCTCACCACCTCCACCACTACCATGTTACCACTCAAAACCACAAACATCTCTGGGCACCTCAAAAGTCACGTGTGGGCACCAGGCATGGTGGCAGATACCTATAATCCCAGCAATTTAGAAGTCTGAGGTAGGAGAATCACAAATTTGAGATCAATCTGGATAATTAGTGAAACCTTGTCCCAAAATAAAACATCAGAAGGGCTGGGAATTTAACCCCATTGTAGAGTACATCTGAATTCAATCCCCAGTACTAAAAAAAAAAAAAATTACCTGTGGTAGGTGATATAATAATGACCACTCCAAGAGGTACACATTCTAATCTCTAGTACCTATGAACATGATATCTTATATGGCAAAAGGGACACTCTACATGTGACTAGGCTATGCCTCTTTAGATGCCAAGACTAACTGTGGTCATCTGGGTGGGCTCACTGTGATTACAAGTATCTTAATAAGCAGGAAACAGAAGGATCAGAGTTAGAGAGGGAGATGTGATGATGGAAGCAAAAGTTGGAACAGTGGGATCCTAAGTCAAGGAGTGTGGAAGGCCTCCGGAAGCTGGAGGACCAGGACGAATTCTTTCACAGAGACCTTAAGCACAGCAAAGATCTGCCTACCCTTTTATTTTAGCCTTATAAGACTCATTTTGGACTTCTAAGTTCCAGAACTGTAAGACAATTAATTTGTATTACATGAGCCTCTAAGTTAACGGTAATTGACCACAGCAATTTGCCTCTGGGCTCCCACTCAAACCTCACTCCAGTCCACAACCAAATGATTCTATAAAACATGAAGTCCTCTTGAGTCCATTTTGCCTACAGCCTTAGCCAGCTTCCCGTTGCTCTTAGTGTGAGGACAAAAGCCCTCTTGGCATCATGGCCTCTGGCGACTTTGCACTTCATCTTAGACCACTGCCCACCCTATTCTGTCCCACCATTGTGGACCTTACCACTTGCTGATCCTTTTGTTTGCATCCTCTTCCTCTTGGTGGGGTTAATCCTTACCCATCTTTCTGTTCTCATTTCCTCTCACTTTCTTGGTCACCCTACCCTGACACACTAACTGAGGTCACATTCTCCTGATATGCTCTCAATGCGCCACCAAATCCCTCTCATTTCTCCCACTACTTGTGACTATAATTTTACACCTGACCATGGGTCTCTCACACTGCACTGTGGGCTCCGTGCACATACCAAGTGTGTCAACTTTCCACAGTGCCTGAATGATGGCAGCCACATAAAACGTCTTTTTCTCCTTTGAAGTGCCAGAGATGAAAGCCAGGGCCCTCTGCATGCTAGGCAATTACTCTACCACTGAGCTACATCATTAGCATCCCTTCCCTTTTGAGTGAGAGTTTCACTCGGTTGTTCAGGCTAGTTTCAAATTTACAATCCTCCTGTCTCAGGAGACATGTGACAATATGCCCAGCTCAAAAATACATTTTAAATGGCTGAATGAATAAGAGTCTAGTACTTGAAAGTTTCATTCCTTCCTGAACCTTAAAAAAATACTACAAAATTTTCATTTTCTTGTGTTAGAGTCCAGCTTTTTTTTGGAGGGGACAGGTGGCAGTGCAGGGTTAATTCTCGGAATGAAATCCAGGACAGCACACATGGTAGGCAAGTGCTTCACCACTGAGGTACAGCCCCAGTCAAACTTCAGTTTTTGTGAAATTTTCCCTGAGGATTGAATCTCTTTAAATTGAGGCAAATTATTTTTTAAAAATTAAAACATCTTACAAGCCCTCCCAGTGTGAGTGAGCACTGCTGTGCAGGGGAGGGCTCTGGTGATGTGTAATAGAATCTAATCATTTCCTGATAACACCAGGCTAGGCAAAGAGAGGGGGCTATTATTACGTTACTAATTACTTCGTCCAGGCTGCTCTAAGTGCGATGCTAATTGCTCAGTGAATGGATTGTAGACTCAAGTAATTACCAAACCTAACGCGGCTCCTGTCATGTTTGAGTAAATTATTGCAAGGGTGGGGGAAGCAACCCAGCTTGAAGGGAGCTGCCTGGTGCACTGCTGTTGCTCAGGGAAACAGCAGTGCTTTTCCATCAGGACGCATGCAAAACCACCAGGTACACTGGTGCACCTGCGGTCAGCTTTCCACCCGGGGAGTTGCCAGACACCAAGCCAGATCTCTCACCAAACAGAGCTGGGGGGATTTTGCTGATGATCTCTCTTTCAAAGGTCTCTTTTAGCTGTGTGATCAATTAACAGTGAGCAAATACTTGATCAATCCCTAAGGAATAGATTTTTGCATTGAATCAAGAGTTAAGTACCCATCTCAGGTCCTACCTCAATAAACAAAAATACTAACTGAAATTTATTGTGTGCTATTTGAGTGACATTATTCTAAGCATTTCATATGCATTATCTCCTTTAATGCCCAAAGCAACCAGAACATTTGGAAGAATTGGCAGAGTTGGTAAGTGGAAAAGCCAGGATTTGAACCTGATTTCCACCTCAGGAGCTTATATTTTTAATCATTCCACACTTACCTACTTTTTTGACTTTAAGAAAGTCACTTTTCCTGAACCTTGATTTCCTTTCCAGTGAAGATTCCTCCATCCTCTCTGTATCCAGCTCTTCAGCTAAGGAAATTGTAAGTGTTGGTTATATTCTCAGAACAAAGGTGTTGGGTAAGTGGAACTAACTTTCATGTCCAGGACACCCAACCAGGTGATAGCAGATTTGGGAGTTGAACTCTGCTCTGTTTGCCCACAGTGCTATGTGCTTTCATTTCTCTTGATATTCCCCACATGGAGTATGTGTAGATGCCCACAAATATGCCCATAGATTGCCGGAGGTTCTGGCACCCCACAGCGGCAGAAAATTTGCCACTGTCACTGAAACCTCATGGTGGATCTATATGCAATCGGTATCCCCGAATCCAAGCAGTGTGCATTTGTAGGGGGGCCATTCAGATGATCTCAAATCTGCTCACATTATTTACTATCAAAGTAAAACTACCAAAGTTAAAAAAAAGTAACTCATGGAGACTTGGGAATACCCCCACCTAGCCAATACCTCAGGATGGACTGCATTTGAGATGTTGCCTTGACTTGGCTCCTGCCAACGAATGCTGGGATTAGTCCCTCCTTTCTGCGCATATCACCCACTATAATCAAGTAAGAGGTTCTACTCAGATATAACTAGAAAATTCATCCATCTGCTCCCTCCTACATCTGCAGAAAGCAGCTGCCTTTCAACTGGCCTCTGGAAAGAGACTCCTCTGGGAGTATACACCCTAGTCCCACACCTCTTTTCTAGTTATCCTGACAAGTGACTCATTAGTACATGGGAGGCAGATTCTTAGGAAAGATATGTGGAAGGCTGCAGTGGAGGTGGAAAGTGCTATAAAGGTCCCCTGCATCCTGTGACAGTACTTCTGATCACAGTTATGAGGTTGCCTTCTCAACCAGCACACCCTGCTTGAGGGAGCTCTTTGTAGGAGAAGGTTCATTGATTGCCAGTGAAAGTGATCTATTAGCCATACAACAGGACAAAGTTGGGGAACATGTTTTGAAGTTAAAAGTCTGAGCAGCATGCACACTGTGACCTTGGATAAACTGCTAACTGTTTTGAGACTCAGTTTTCTCAAGCGTAAAATAGATCTAAGTAGGGTGCCTACCCCTTACAGTTGTGAAAAGCAAAAGAAATGGATGGACTGATGTATGTAATTATTTAAAAAAGACTGAACCTGGCATATATCCTAATTCCTAAGTACATTAAGCTGTGCATGATTTCTTCCTATTAGCATTCAAGTTTTTCCTGCATAAGCATCTACTTCAGGCATTTCCCTAACCCTCAGATATCATAGTACAGCCCCGCTTTTCAGGGGTTTTTGCTTTGAGTCCCCTTTTGAAGATTCATATTTAAGTCATTTAGCAAGCCAAGAGTGGGAGTCTGTCCTGAGTCCTGGCCAAGCCCCGCCTTTCACCATGATGCTCAGGATCCTCACTCAACTGCTCAGATCCCAACTTGTTTTCTCTTTATAATATTGGCCTTTATGCCTGTGTGGCTTGCAATTATAAGAGGAGTCCATGGATAAGAAAAGCAATTGCTGCTGTTCTAGCATGCGTATGAAGAACGCTTGTGATTCTTATAAGGGGGAAGGGAAAGACAATATCAGGGAGACTTCTACATCATGAGGACTTTTAATTTTTACCTATAAAAGAAATAAAGAAAACATTTTAAACAGTTAAGAACTGTGCATATATCATCATTGTTGTCACTGCATACTCTCTTTTGCTATTAAATTTTTTATTGGTACATTATAATTATGCATATTACTAGGATCCATTATTACATTTTCCTTTTTTTATTTTATTAGATGAATATGGAGTTACAATTGAGGGGGAAACATTGTCAAACAATCAAGAACAAATGTATATATACATAGTTATCCAAGGCTAATGTCATGTCATGGATGCCCCTCTTGGGTTCCCCATGTTTCCCCCAGAAGAACCCCTGAACTAAATGGATATCTCATGGAGGTCAGAGATCTCCTTCTGAGATAATTCCCCCATATTCCCACCCTCCAATCTCTAGATATCCTTCCTAGTCCCTCCCTGCATCTTGTCCCCCACCCTACACCTCCAAGTTTGCTAGGCAAACATCCCCCTGTTTGCATAAAAATTCATACAATTTGAGGTTATTATTAGCTTAGCCATCTAACATACTGCTTCCAGATGTATTCTAGCTTCCACAAATGAGAGAAACCATTTGGCCCTTGAGTCTCTGAGATTGGGATACTTCACTTAGCATAATTCTTTCCATCTCCATCCATTTGATTTCAAAAGCCATAATATTATCTTCTCTAATGGCCGAGTAGTATTCCATTGTATATATGTACCAAAGTTTTTGTATCCATTCGTCAAGTGAGGGGCATCTGGGTTGGTTCCATAGTCCAGGAATAGTAAATTGAGCTGCTATAAACATTGATGAAACCACATCACTATAATATGCTGATTCTAACTCTTTTGGGAAAATACCGTGGAGTGGGATAGCTGGGTCGTAAGGTGGTTCCAGCCCTAATTTTTTGAGGAGTCTCCATACTGCTTTCCAGAGTGGCTGAACCAGTTTGCAGTCCCACCAGCAGTGTGTCAATGTTCCTCTTTTCCCATAGCCCCTCCAGCATCTGTTGTTGTTCATATTCTTCATTTTTGCCATTCTAACAGGAGTGAGGGGGAATCTCATTGAAGTTTTGATTCACTGCATACTCTTAACCAAAGTGGGTATTAAGTGAAGGACGTGGACAGAATGGTTTTGTCTTTGTTTTATTGAGCTATGTGCCAGACCTTGTGCTACTGTTTGCCTTACATCATGTTATTTAACGCTTACAGCAGTACTGTCATGGGGTATTGTTATCCCAGGCACCAAGGAGAAAGGAGAAATGAACTGGTAGCTGGTACAACCTGGATTGGGATCTAGGCTTATTGGACTTATGCTGTAGTCTTAGTCACCATTCTGCATAACAGAGTCCTCTAGCTAGTGAGATAAGGCGAGGGAAAGATGCACAAACATGCCAATCTGGGGGAAGTTTAAAGGCTCAACCTTCTGGTGAAATTATACCACAACTCCACTGAGGATCAATTTATAAATCCAGAGTCTGATCACTCTTATCACCTTTGCAGCTACCACCTGGGGCAAGGCACTGTCTTCTCTCACTTGGATTATTGCTGTAATTCCCAACTGGTCTTGCTGTCTCATCTCCATCCGCTCTGTAGCCATGGGCCACATATAACAACATTTGAGTTAATGATGGGCTACATAAATGATGGTGGGGTCTCATGCACATATAATGGAGCTGAAAAATCTCTATTACCTAGTACCTTGAAGTGATGGTTGTGTTACTGTTGTCTACAGTACATGCCATATAGGTTTGTGCATGCATGCATCTAGGTTTGTGTGAAGACACTCTGCGATGGTCACACAACAATGAAATCACCTATTAATGCATTTCTCAGAAGCTGTTATTAAGCAATGCATGACCTAGACTCAATAGAGTAGCCAGAGGAAACCTGCTGGAAGGTCATTTGGACCATTACTTTCCTCACATGTAGCAAATACAAAAGTCTTATAGGGCTCTGTAAGCCCACTCCACCCGCAATCTGGCCCTGGCTACCTTGTTAACTCCAAGTCCTTCCACTGCTCTTCTTTAGTGCCCCTCAGTGCCCCCCACATGCCAGGTAGGATCTAGATTCAGGATCTCTGCACTGCTATTCTCCACCTTTGATGTCTTTCTTCCAGGTATGCATGTGCTCCCTCCCTCACTATGTGTACCAGAAATCAGAGGAGACAAATCACACCAGCTATTTAAACAATATTGTGACAGTTGGTAACTACTGAAATAATGAAAAGAACAGCCTAAGGTGTCATGGAAGTGAGTGTACTTGCTCTAGGGCTGAGGGGAGAAAGGGAGATCTCCAGAACTTAGAAACCTGGAGTAGGGACCTCACTGAGCAGAATCTGAGGCCTCTGCAGAGGAGTCGCTGACCAGATGGAGCTGCAGAAGTATCTTAAGGGATGTGCTCACAGCAGCCACAGCTGCTAGTCTCTCTCCAACATCTCCCATTTGAGGGATTTGCAAGAAATCAACAGAACATTCATTGGATTTGCTGAAGGACAATATCCAGAACAGAGTATGGTTTCAAGGCGGAGAGTCTATGACTCCTAGCAGCTGCACTAACTTCACCGAAGCATACAGGAACCTTTCCTGAGCACCTGAGCTGACACCCCATGATGTGACTCTTCCTTCTTTCCTGTTTTTACTTCTCCCATACACTCATCTAGCTGCCTGTTGGTAGCTTTTTGTTCTTTATTTCATTCTGCCTTGGCTCACCTCTGCCTAGGCAGTAACTGCAGTGGACATTTCTGTAAGAACACAGCTGCTTGCCCTTCCCTGTGTCTGTGACACTCAGCACCTGCTTCTTAGAGGACTGCTTATTCTAGATTAGGGTTTCTTGATTTCAGCACTGTTGACATTTGGGGCTGTATTTCTTTTGTGAAAAACTGTACTGTGTGTTGTATAATATCTAGCACCTTCTCCGATCTACCTACTAGATGCTAGTAGCACCACCCTTTGATGACAATCACAAATGCTTCCCAAATGGCCCCTGTGGGAATCCTTGTTCTAGATGTAGACTTATATATTGCCCATGGCTGAGTGAGGCCCTGTTAAGCAAATCTGTGTTGGCATCAGATGGAGTAGGTTTGATTTGCATATAGTGTCTCATCTTACCTATGTTCCCTTGGGCAAGTCACTAGCCCTGAAAACGCATCATTTTCTCCTACTGTAAAATGAAAATAATACTATCTCATAGGACTATTGTAAATAAATCCATAAAGAGTGATTAGCTCAAACCAAGTGATCAATACAAGTCATTGAAGTTATTGAAGTTCAAAGGACCAAGTTATTGAAAGCAAAGAACCAAGGTAAGGCAATAGAAGTTACATTGTTTTGTCAACAAATGATGCTGAGTATCTGGTGTGTGTTTGTCTCACTGCTTGGGCTTAACACTGGTCTCACTGATTGGTGATCATATTCCTAAACTATAGAGATTGCATAAAAATGACTGTCAGATGCTGGATTCTAGGTGACTGATAATGAGACACTCCTACAATTGAGATGGATTTAAAGGCAATTAACATTTTGAGTGCAACTGTATGACATTGCAGAAAAATAACAAACATGTGTTAAGTAGTGAATGTCACAGAGATGCTTAGAATCAGCTTGCTGTTTGAGTCATCTAATAGATTGATGGTTGCAGTGGCACTCAAAAGAATCAAAGTAACAAATATATCATAATTCAGGCCCTGAGTGGTTTATTTATCTCAGGATTTTGATATTGCTGAATGTAAAGCTGTCAGTGGTAAAGGGGGCTGGACCTATGCAGATATAGCTTGAGGTGGCACACAAATTCATTCTAGTGAGTAGCACAGGGGTCCCAGGGTTTAGCAGAAGAAATGAAATCTGGGTCTTTGACCAGCACTGCCACCCACTCCCTCCCCCAGGACAGTTTCTTCACCTTTAACACGAACAATCCAGCTGAGTGCTTTGATCTTCTCTCTATATAACGTTCCATTCCATCCCCCTCCCTCCTCACCATGCCCTCAGAAGCATGCAAAGAGAGGAAGTCGAGAGTGGAGGAAGTGCTCTCTTTGATGCCTGTGAAGGATGCCTATTGAATTCTTGTGCCTTTCTTCCTCTCTTCCTTTAGGTACACAGTTCTGCACAGTGGACATCACCAGGAACTCGAGAAACTGCCCATACACAATGATCCAGAGTCCCTGGAATCATGCTTCTGATTGAGGATGTGGCTCACCACTTGGTCATTCATTCCCATTCGTGTTTGCACAAACAGGACACCCTGGCATCATGCCTGCTCCTCATCATCACCAGTGAGGCACAAGGCAGCGAGCCTGAGGGTCCAGAGAAGGAACACGGAGCACAGTGTTGAGCAGGGCCAGAGACCAGGATATCGAGGATCTCAGAGTTGTGAAGGGACTTCAGGCATCTTCACATCCAGCCTCCCACCCAAAGCAGGACTAGCACTTTCTATGTTTCTCTGGAAGCTGGTCAATTTTTGTTTGTGTGTCTCCAGAGACAGGAGTTCACTGCCTCCTCATGCAGTCCCTTGTCTGCTGTGAGAGGTTTGATTATAAAGAAGTTCTATCCATTGTGGGAACACACCTCCAGCTTCCATCAGCAGCCATTCAATTATCCTCCTCTTCACCCGAAAGCCCTTATACACCAGAAGACAATGTTCTGCCATCCCCCACCTCTGTCAGTCTACCCTCTAAACTAAACGTCTCCCACCCCTCCCCCATTCTGGTCACCTTCTTTTGGGTGTACTTTGGTGGGTGAACTAGCCAGGGCTCTCTGAATGAAGTTCTGATGTCATCAGTGGAGACTCTACTTAGATTTTGGTTTTAGATACATTACCAAAAAGCATCTTTCCAGTTGTTCTGGTGTGTGTGGATTTAAAGCTGGCATTTTCTTACTGGCATACTGGGGATTGAGTCATTTGGAATGAATCCTTATTCCCTTCCCTTCCATGACCATGACCATGAGAAAACTATCCTTTTCTAAGAATGGTGATTGAGAATGGGGGAAACTATATGGCTCCTGAGAGACAACTTTTAGGGACATTCAGAGCCCTATACTGAGTAGTACCTGTCCCAGTTAGGGCAGTTTTCTCCTTTGGGCAAAGACATAACAACAGGGGAACATCAAGGACCCTCTGTCTGGAAAGCTCCTGGGACTTCATTTTCTACATATTTTAGTAGCATCTCCTTCCCTTTAAACTCCTAAGATACTTGCCATTCAATGTCAAAACCATTATTACCTGGCTTAATCTTAGGTAAATTATGCCCCAAGTTGAGATTCTGAGCAGTTTTCTTTTCTAGCTCCCTTTCTTGTAGCTGCTGATAAAACACAATTGAAAAGATTTATTGCTGGTCATTATAGTGAAATGGGGAGAACAGGGAAGGTAGGTGGTGGTGAGTGCATATGTAACACATAATGCAAGGTAAAAATAATATGCAGGGATCTCAGAAGCCCCCTTTGTCTCCTTAACCTGATTCATCCATGCAGGCAAAACTCCTTAGCCATCCATCTTCCCTCTGTCCTCAGATGTCCTGAGAAAGGGTGGTCAGAGCTTACAGAAGACTAGGGTTACCAGAGATATGGTTTTAACACTGAAATTCCATATCCCAGGATGTTCACAGTCCTTGGCAGACTAAGAATAGTTGATCGCCACATGTATAGAATCTTCACTTCCTCAAGTTGATTCCAGTTCTTCACTTTTTCATAAAAAAGTCAGAGAATGGTGACTTTGGAGGTTCAGATTTCTCCACATGCTGTCTGAACGCAGTTTCTGTTCTCCAAGCACAGAGCACTTCTTAGGGAAAGACTAAAACAGAGATGACAAGAACCAGATTCCTTTGAGTAGGAATATACTTAGGGCTTTGAGTCAGCTGGTAAACTCAGATGTTCCCTCCTCCACATTGATAGTCTCTACTTTTTAATACAGGCATGAATATACATAAACACAGTAGAATTTCTTTGCTATAAAGTGCCTCTTTTCCCAGGAGCTTACCAAACATATCTGCTCAAGTAAAATGTCATTTCCCAGTGGCAGGTCTCCCATATTAAGTGATAATTTGGATTCAACAGGGATCCAAAGATTACAACATTGGTAGGAAAAAGAGATGTCACCCTGCAATGGCACTCTTCTTGACTCTCTAGTCATGCCCCTGAGAGCTGGCTGGCTCATGATTGTTGTCTGCAGAGGTTACAGACAACCCAGACTAGGACAGGAGAGCAATGGCAAAAATAGTAGCATCTATCATTGTCAGGAAAGTGGTCTCCCTTACAGAAGAGAGCTTCATAAGCATGCTTTGTTATCTCTTTGGACTAGGACTGGGATGACAAAGTGACAAATCAAATGTGCACAGTAGAAGGATAGGATCCGAATTGTTCTGCCTGGACAGCTGCCAGCTTGGCATTAGTTAAAACTGTGGCTTCCTGGAATCCAGATAATATGTCATAGTATGGAAGACTCAGAAGTAAAAAAGAGGAGAAGAGCTCGTGTTGTCCAAGGATGGAGGGGACCTATACCTTGTCCTATAGGAAGGTCCTCCTCCTCCAGGAAATCTTCATGTTTAGAAGAGATGCCTCTGGGAGAGAGGGGAATGTGGCTCCAACCAATCTACCATGTTGGCATTGACGATCATCTGGATAACGGATGCTGCAGCCAGACCATCTTGATACTTGGGATAAAGGGGTTCCCTGTGCTTCCTCTTTCCTTGACTCTAGCCCAGAGGACTGCCCATCCCCAAACTCGCATTCCAGCCCTCACTGCTAGTAGTTAGGAAGTAAATGAAATAAAACCCACTCCTTCAACTCACATCTAACTTTGTGTTTGTAGAATAACCTTTTCTTTCTGAGATCTCACCTCAATATTTACACTTCATGCTGCTAACTCGCTCTGTCCCTAAGTAAACTGCTGTTTACCTGGGGAACGTGGGGTGGGTGTGGGGGTAGAGGAGGGAGGGGCTAGGGAGAGGAGATAACTAAATTGTCTTCAAGTAAGAGCAAAGTAATAATGTCTTTCTGGTGCTGCGTTGTCTATTCATTTATCTCTTTGGTATTGTGACTCCTTTTGGTGAAGGATCAAAATTGTTTTCTCCTTTTTCTATTACTCTGCTTGGCTCTGGTCAAAATCTTTCCTGGTCTAGGGGGAAAAAAGGAAAGAAAAAAGAAAAAAAGACTAATGCATTTGTCCAAATTCATAATCTCTTTTCTATCCAATCTAGAAAACTCAGGCTCAGTATTCAGTTTGGATTTTAACTTTGGCCCTTACCCAGCATTTGCCTCACTTGTCTGATTTTCATTATCTCTGAGCTGGGAGGGTCATTGCAAGTGTCCCACTCTGGTCACCAAGGGCCATTGTTAGTTTTACCAAATACGTGCTCTTCCTGAACTCTTAGTTATCATCCTTATTTAAGTCAATTCAAGTTTTCGTTTGCACAAATTTATTTTAGAAGGAAACATATCAGTGTCCAAAATAGAAAATCACTTTTATTTGCCATAAATAGAGAGCAACCACAGAGATAAACAAACGAAAACAAAACCAGGCTATTAGGTTCTAGCTAGATGCCAGACTCAGAACTTGTCCTCAGCTTCTATGTTGACAAGGGAGACAGTGAGTGTCAAGGGTTAGGGTGCTGTTAGAGGCACCCGATTCCCTTGTGGGATTCTTCCCATTAATTGGAAGGGCTGAATGAAATTTTAAAAGAGAATGAACTTCCAAACTTTAGGACTTCATGTGATTTAAGTACATGTTGCATTTCATATTTTGGGGAACATAAAAGAAAATAAAACTGCTTAAATTTTTAACTACAGGGCTGGAGTGCTTGCCCGGCATGTGCAAGTACACGGGTTCAAACCCCAGCACCCACGTACACATGTGTCAGAGCAACGAAAACCATGTGAAAAACTCGATAGAAATCGATTCTCTCTCTCTTTCTCTCTCTCTCTCTCACTGTCCTTCTCTCTTTAAAAAAATTTTTTTTAACTATTGTTATGTTCAATTCAGGTTAAGTTTTTCCATCTCATTACCTTTTCTTTTGGCTTACTCCAGAAAATATCTTATTTGATAATAATAAATAACAGTAAGAGAAGCCAAAATTTTATTTATTTATTGTATTTATTTATTTTGAACCCAGGGGTGTTGTACTACTGAGCTACATCACAGCCCTTTCTAATTTTTTTTTTTAATTTTACAATTCTTCTTTTGGAACTGGGAATGAACCCAAGGATGCTTTACTTCTGAGCTATATCTCCAGCCCTTTTTCTTTTTGAGACAGGTTCTAAATTGCTTAGGGCCTTGCTACATTGCTGAGGATGATCTCAAACATGGCAATTCCTCTGCCTCAGCCTCCTGAATTGCTGGGATTATGGGTGTGCACCACTGTGCCGGGATTTATTTTACCTTATTGAGTTAGGAACTCACTAAGTTCCTGAAGCTGGCCTCGAATTTGCCATCCTCCTCCTTCTGACTCTGGAGTCACTGGATGACAGATGTGTTCTACTATACCAAGCAGGGAAGTTTTTAATTAGCTCCTTTGTGCTAGCCACAGTGGTTAAGTGTTATACATGGATTATCTCATTTAATCCTCAAAAAATTCTTATGGCAGAGGTGCCAAAATTACCCCCACTTTACAGATGAGCTAACCTCAGCTAAGACACTTGGTGACAGCCCTGAGCAATGTGGATTTGGAATGCAAAGTCAGACAGTCTGATTCTAAAGTGCGCAGCCCTCAACATGCCCAACCATGCTTATTTGGTTGGATTAATTTACTCCACACTCATAAGAATGGTAAACAAGCTCTTTCTTCCTATTGCCAATGAATTTTCCCATCTCATCAGCTCCAGACCTGGAGAGCAACTCCAGATGTGCCTATTCCAGTCTGAATTTTGCCACTCAGTTGCTCTATTGCTTTCTTCTCTGAACCTCAATTTACATATTTGAGTGATGGATTCAGATGATGAATCAGCACAAAAGACCCTCTGCATTGATCTTTCATAGTCTTTCTAGTATTCAGCAGGCTGGGGTTATTGAATAACCAGCAACAGACTGAGAAACAGAGTGTGACGCAAAGAAAGCAGTGGCCTTTATATCCAGACCTGAGATCACCCAGACTGCTCATATCAGGAGCGGCCCCTGACGAAGGCTGTTTGACTTCCCTAATTTTTTGGTTGGAGCCTGGAACACTATTTGTATATGACCCCACCTGTCCCAGTAAGTATCAACTGTCCACTGCGGACACTTGACTATTTCTCTGCAGTTTCACGAGATCTCTGGGTCTCTCACTTGTGGAGAGGGATTGTTGATTTCATTTTATGGAAGAGGAAAAAGTCTTTGTGAGGGAGAGTGTTTACCCAAGGACATAGCTTATTACATGGGCAAAAGTCAGGATGGAAAACACTTCATGTTCATTCATTCCAACCAAGTGCATTTCTTCTTTAAATTTATTTCTAAATATAAAAATTAAAGACTTTGAGGTTACATTAAATAATGGTTTACACAAATGATGCATTTATGTAATTCATTCCCACTATGAAATGTTCCAGTTACAGCTGGGTGTGGTGGTGCATGCTGTAATTCCAATGGCTCAGGAGGATCACAAGTTGAAAGCCAGCCTCAGCAAATTAGTGAGGCCCTAAGCAACTTAGCAAGACCCTGCTTCAAAATAAAATATTTTTAAAAATGGCAATTATGTAGATACAGCAAAATACACCTAAACCCAAATCAATCCCACTCCCCTCCCTCCAAATAATTGTTCATATCATTTGGCTTATGTAATTCAAGAATTTTCTTTAGGCATTAGGTATAATGTACATATATTTTTCTTACATATAAGCATGATGCAAGTTTTCAACAGTATGCCCCAAACTTCACTAACACAAATGATTTTTTTTCCCTTGTTCTGTATGCATTTCATATTATAAACATTGTGTACTTTGTAGTGTTGTTTAAGTTCTAGTTACATCTGTGTCTGAGTGGGGCATCCAAGGTTTGCATCAGAGAATAAGCAGCCTCTTTTTCCTGCAGTTGTGCTAATCATACGAAGGTCAGCTGGAGTGCTTTCAGATTAAGTGGCAGCAGCAACTTCGCAGCTTCCTTGTTGGGGATGGCCCTTCAGTCGGCCTCACTACACCTCTCCCCACTTTGAGGGACTTAGAAATCGCCCCAGTTGCACATGCATTGGAGTCAGATTGGTGCCATTCCATGTCCACTAATTCCTAGATGTTTTTGGACAAGTAATTTAGCCTATTAAACCCTAGCTTCCTCTACAATAAGAATGCATTCATTGATCATGCATACTTTAAATGTTAGTACAAGGAGGCAGAAAGCACTTGATAATCACTTTAAAAAATGAGCTTTCATTTTACACTGTTGTTTTTTCCTTCCTGATTGCTTCAATGGTTCTGGTTCCTCACCATTCATCCTAGAATATGGTCTAAAATACAGGTTATGGAAAGATTAGTCAAAAGACCCCTGTCTTTGGCATTAAATTGCTCAGTTTACTACAGTTTCTCATTGGACCCTCACCACTGCCCCTGTGGGATGGGTAATATTGTTACCATTTTACAAATGAGGCTTAAGGGTTCAGATTGTGACAGTGTCTGGGTCATCCAGCAGTTGTTTGAGAAGTCAGAATCTGCTTCCAGGTCTTCTGATTCTATAAGAAGTTACAGAAGTGAGGTATTATGGTGCCAACTCTTAAAGTATTAGACTCATACACTGACAGCATGAGTACAAGTCTCTGATATTGACATTCATTTAGTGATATATCACCAAAATTAACATTAATTCAGTCATATATTATTCATGAAATACTTGAAAAATGTACCACTGTACCAACTGGTGACATAACTGGAAAAATAGGACATCTTAGTTCCCTATGGCAGTTCTCTGCAAACTGTGACCTGAAGGCTAGTCTACAAGGCTTCAAGATGATTTTTACTTTTTTTTTTTTTTAAATGCTGGTGGCGGGGGTTGTGATCAAGCATAATATTTTGTGAAAATAATGTGGAATTGAAATGTGTCCACAAATAAAAGTTTTATGGTAATAGCAATGTCCATTCATACATAGGATCTGTGGCTTTCACAAATCAAGGGTTTAGCAGTTCTCCCAGAGATTGTCTATGGCCCTGCGGGCCCCAAATGTTTAATATCTGCCTTATACAGGAAGGTTGCCCACCCCTGCTGTGAGGCAAGTGCTATTCCATCATTCAGTCCAAATACATTTGCCAAATGCCTCCATACTGGGAATCTTCCATGTTTTGTGTTTTTCAGTAGTCAAGTCTTGTTATATTTACAACTCCAGTGCTCATTGTTGTACTTCCTTACCTAATAGTTCAGGTTAGAAGATGAGGATATACCAAGAAAAGCTAAAAAGCAGCGACCTCTTGTGGTTGATGTTTGCATTATTTAGATGATTGTTGCCGAGTTAAAAAAACAGGGTTAGGCTGGGCATGGTGGTGCACACCTATAATCCCAGTGACTCAGGAGGATTGCAAGTTCAAGGCCATCCTTAGCAACTTAGTGATGCCCAAAGCGACTTTGTGAGATCCTCTCTCAAAAAATAAAGAGGGCTGGGGTATGACTCAGTGATTGTGAGCCCCTGGATTCAGTTCTTGGTACCACAACAAACAAAAAATCCACCACAAACAAAACAGGGTTAGATTGGGTTTTTGCTGAGGGTCAGAGATTCCAGATTTTTCTGAAGTATCTAGGATTTTCTTATTTTCTCCTTCTTACTGACTGGTTACAACCTGAATATTTGAATGCACTCTTCTTAGGGAAGTTAGCTGAGTTCAAAACAATGTAACAAATAGAGAAAGGAATTATACTTGCTGAGGTAACAGAATTTTAAAAGCCTCATTACCATTACCATTCAGATACTTCAGTGCTAGGAAAACTTACTGGCATCTGGTATTCCTATTATTTATAATCAAGGCAGTGTAGGGCGTAGGACACTTGGCTTCTTGTCCTACCCAGTCCACACCAGGCCCTGACCATAGGTGAGCAATTGTCCCCTCTGTGGACTTCAATTAATCCTCTATAAACAAAGGGGTTGGACAAATCCTGAAAACCCTTAAATCTTGTACAGATCACAACTCTGTATGTCTATTTGGAAAGGGTTTTGAAAATTTTATATACCTTGCAAATGTTAGTCACTCAGCTCCCAAGTGGCAAAGCCATGACTAGAACACAGGTGTTGCTCTAAAGATTTTGCCTTCTGGCCTATGACACTACAGTACAACATACATCATTGCCATATCAGGATTTCTGTCTTTGGAAAGGACAAAGGCTACCTTCTTATGATCAGAAATTTTGAGAAATTCTGCTTATCCCAATGTTGTATCATATAGAGTTCTATGAGTTGAATTTTGAATGTCTTGCACTCATCAAACTTTAAACCAACGGATCAAAAACTGAAGCTAGGCATGGTGGCACACACCTGTAATCCCAGCTACTCAAACTGGACAACAGTGGAATCTTATTTGGACACAACTCTATACACTGGTTTTCTGTGCTGTATTTCCTACTCTTCTTTAAAAAGAGGGACTCATGTCCAAGGCAAGAAAAAAGTTTTTAATAAACTTTTATTTTTATATTCAAGATAAAGCATATACACCAATTGAATGTGGAAATAAATAACTAGAAATGCTTTGGAAACTTTTCCATTTCCTCCTCAAATTCATTTTTAAGCTCATGAGTCTTTTTATTGAAAGAAACATGGCAACTGTAATATCAAGAAAGAAAAGAAAGAACATCTTTGTACAGAAACATACAGCCTTCTCTGACTATACAGTTTAATTAGTATTTTAATAACAATAACAACAAAAAAAGCACACAAGACACAAACACTCTTCAACAGATTTACTCAGTTTTGCTCGAGAAGAAAAAGGCACAGATTTAAGGGGATAACGGTGATTATTAAGAATATAATAAATGGGGGCTCAGTCAAAAAATGACACTTTATGAACTAAGGAAAAAAATAAACAAAATGAACTCTCAAATTATCTGCCTTCATTAAAGTAAATTTTTAAATTAAATTGTATAAACATATGATATAAAGTTGGTACTTTAGGAAGTGTCTCTATATATTTCCTCTATTTACAAATCTTTGTATACAATTTCAATGTTCCTTACATTTCCTATGTACCAAATTAAGCCAGGGCCTATCACCTCCATGCCCCAAGTCCCCGTAAAGCCTTCTGGTAGTTGGATAGCCCTAGCTGCTTTCCATCAGAACAGCTGGAAAGGAGGAGGAACCAATCAAATATAGTCATCTTCAACTGGCTCTCCATTGACATCACAATAGTGGATAAAAATTGCCACTACTCGCTGAAACACACCCTTCTTCATCTGCCGCATCTCTGAGATTTCCTCCCCTATTGTTTCCATACAGATATCTGCAGATAGCTGTCCTTTCCTTCGAGGAGCATAGATGGTACCTTGGAATGGGAAGAAGGGAGGACATACACAATAATCAGCATCACTTAGAAAGTCAATCCAATACACTTGTCCAAGAAGTATTCCTATACATGGTAACTAATACAGCTAATACATGGACACTTAGTTCATGGAATGAGTCCCTATCACTTTTGTTTTATACCATGTTTGATGCCTAAGACAGCAGACATGATAGAAGACTCCTGGTAAAAATAACGCACAAGACAGGTAGGTCATATACATGGTAAGTGTAGTTCATAAACTTTACTCCCTCATAAAACATTTCTTTTAAAAATGTAGCTACAAATGAATTTACAAGTGTGTTAATACTTAGAAACTCTATTCAAACTTCTTCCTAAATTTCTATACCTAAGTTATGATAAGTTCCCATGTGCCATGCAACAAGTAGCTGATAAATAGCAGAATAATTGGTGCACCTAAAACAATTCTGAAACACTGTTGATAAATTCTTCATTAAAGAGTAACAACATTATAAATATTTAGGGAATTGGCTAGGGGTGGAGCTCAGTGTTAAGAATGCATGCATCACATGTACTCTACATCTGGGTTCAAGGTCCTGGGTTCAACTGCCAGAAGAAAACCAAACAGAACAAAAGAAATTAAAATTTTATATAACAGCCAGGCATGGTGGTGCACACCTGTAATACCAGTGATTTGAGAGGCTGAGGCAGGAGGGTTTCAAGTGCAAAGCTAGCCTCAGCAATTTTGCAAGTCCTGAGCAACTTAGCAAGACCTTATCTCAAAATAAAAAATGAAAAGGGCTGTGGATGTGGTTCAGTTGTTAAGCGCCCTGCATACCAAATTCCTGATAACAAAAAAGTTATGTAATACAATATCTATTTGAAGGAATCTTCCCCAGTAAATCTGTTGAACATATACAATGTCAAATTCAGAGCTGGTTTTTTTTTTTTTTTTGAGTGGGGGGCTTGGGGTGGTGGTGGATAAAATATTTATATAGGAAACCATTTAAAAGCTGCCCTGTTTCTAATTCTCAAACAAAATATTAACTATTTGGTAGGATATACTCAAACTAGAGAATCCAGTCAAGTCAGGACATACTTTCTTCATCATCTTCAAAATCATATCGGGCAAAGCTGTTGGGCTCTGCTGCTCGCAGTGACCTCAGCCAAGGGAAGTCAGAAATCATGGAATATGGAGCTCCATCTACAACCCCTAAAATAAGAAGACAGAGGTTAAAGTGTTACTGGTATAGAAGTGCAGGTAGGGTTAAACTCTAGTTTTCTTAAGCAGCATTTAAAATGTGAAACAGAGTTTGAGCCGTGTACCTTCAAGTCACTTCTAACTCTCAAATCATGGTGATATTAAAGTTTCACCATTTTTTGTCTTTCACTGTTGCTCTCTTTGTTCTAGGGATGGCAAAGACTTGTACAGGCAGAGCAATATTTATCTGGTCCCTGCTTTTTGAGGGTATTTAAAGATTTCCATTCATATGTTCCCTAAGTCATGTCCCTCCATCTAGCTCACAGATATTTAGCTTTCCAAACATTAGTAAATACATACCCTCTAAAGTATAGATTTCTCTCCCCCAGGGGTATTTGGGGTATTTCTTTAAGTCTTCTTCACTTCGAGTGGCTTCAGGGAAGAATTCATACTTAATGAGCTCCCTGGAGGCAACAGGGAAAATTAAATAAAAATTAGAAAACTGAAAATGTTAGGGTGTTGGGTAGAAAGGAACTGTCAAAATTATTTTAGGCCCAGATTCTACAAACATCTCAGAAAAAATATTGAAACTGATGGCCCCCATGTTTTCAAACCAGAGAATGTAAAGTTAAAGTTAGGTCAGAGTTACTTTATTTACTATTTTCAAAGTCATATCAGGAAAAGAAAGAAAGCCTTTCTCTAAGGAAATGTGTTGTGTATAGAGAAAGCTTAACACATTTTATTACAAATACATAAAATCTAATTTTCTGATAATGAAAAAATCGTAAGCAGTATTACGATCTTCTTTAACTTGATCTCTTTTCCATGTCCTACACCAAAGAGTTAAATATACAAGTATGGTCGGGTCAGTTCTTGTGAATTTTTTCTTTAAATTTGAAATAAAAAGTTATATATACATGTATGCTCTTTAGTTTTAAGTTCTCATTTCCCTCAGTTTTTCACAAATGTTAATTTCATGACATGCCTGTCTGAAAAGCTCAGATGGAATCATTTAAAATGAGGAATAATTGAGATTTGCTTCTGGGAGCCCCCACTATGAGAAATGACTAAAAAGGCTTTTCAGGACCAGAGTTACTTACTGATTGATGTTTGCTATAGTGTCCATCCAGCTACGAATGCGCACCTTGTTCCGCACATTGGGAGGGTTACTGAATTCGTGGATAATACAGATGTGATAGGGATAGGGACCACTAAACAGCTTCTGCTCCAAAGTTAGTGTGTCCACCTGTGGAAGACATCATAAAGAGGTCTTCGAACCAAGTGAAAAAAGCTTAGGAATCTATCTCCCTTAGCTTGAATGAGCTTTCTTTGGTCCCCTCAGTTTTGAAATCTTTGGCTGATTATAAAATCAAACAGTCGCATTTAGCCTTGAACACAACTTGCCAATCATGAGGTCAAGACATAGCAGTCTCTGATGGGCAGACACAGAGATTTATCTCTCACTGTTGTTATGTCAGTACTTGGAAAGTCAGAGAATCCTGATTTGGGTAATGATCTCAGTCATCTCATAAGTCACTTCTTAACAAGTCTTTTACAGGTTTCAATACTGACTGCATCTGAATTCATATAACCACACACTAATCTAACCTGGATCACTGAGTTTTCTTAAGGACAGAACACATTTATTGCCTCCTTGTAGCCTCTGTTCATGTTGTTTCTTCCCTGTTACCTTATATCTAGCATGAAACCCCACCTGGCCATCTCAGTGGTACATATGCTTATCTTCTTTCTGGAAAGGATGATGTTTGGTGTATTTTTCAGCATGCAGCAATTTTCAGTATTGAAACACTCACGAATTTATTGAACTGACTTTTGGGGTCACACATTGATTCCAAGGGTTAAAACTCTTTTTTGGGACAATCACACACAGTTTACTATCACATTATTGCCTACTATATATCAACAACTGTTCTAGCATATCACATATATAAGCTGAAATATAATAATAATCTTACATGTATTCTTTTATTCTAATTTTACAAATGAAGAAATTAAGACATAGAAAAAAGTCAGAAAGCTAGAATTTGAATCAGGTAGTTTGAAACCTGAGTCTGTGCTCTTTGCCATAGGTAACTTTTAATAACTATAAAAACTTGTTGAATGACAATGCCCCTCATTACAACCTTTTAAAACCTTATACAAATCTAGTAAAAAAAAAAAGCATAATGAAGGATTGGCAAGACAGAATGGCTTGATTAAAGAACTGTAGAATCTAAAGAACCATTACTATGGGTTGAGCATTTGCTCAACATGCCAAGTCTAAAATACTGAAGACAAAATAAACAAATATCAATCACAATGTGTATATCACAGGAAAAGAGTAGAGCTTGTTTGTTACCTGCTGCATTGGGCGGAGGTATATGATACGGTTTCTCTCCGGAGGCATCCTTAGTATCTGGTCTAGTACCTGATCCATATTCAGTTTCTTGCATTGTGCATAGTCAAATCGGTTTACAATTGGTGCATTTTCCACTTTTAAATGTTTTAGTACCCTGCATCTGGTAGCTACAAAATGAAAACAACAGCAAGCTCTACAAACAATTTATACAAAGTAAAAGAGCAATGTATAACCCCCATTTGGAAGTATCTTTGGGGACTGGTCAAAATATTTTTAGCAGAAGACACTGCAACTGTAAACATCTTTAACATAGGTCAAGTACTATGGTAGAGTACAAGTAACAGTTAACAAAAGGATTGGAAGGTATCGTGTTTAGTTCAAACAAGAAGCTGGTTGCTCTTGGGCTACTACTAGAGGCAGTGTTAAGGTGCCTTTTTCTTCTAAGATTTTACTATCAAAGAAACCAAGTCCCAGAAAATGACTTGCCCAGTCATTGCTCAGGAAATATTTATTGAATAGAATGAATGACAGCTATTAAATCACACAACCTTATAGTAAATGGTCAAATAAACTTGGAATAATTGGCACATATTATCTTACATTCACTCACAGGAACTCAGCAAAGTTGGTTTTAATTCCTAACACAAGTATAAAAACAGAACCTTGAAAAAAAAAAGCTCAAAAATATTTGGGAACTTCAGTCTAAGGCTGTATAGTACAATATGGTAGCCATTAGGTACTGGGAGCTATTTAAATTTAAATAAACTAAAATACAATAAATAATTAAAATCCAACTCCTCAGGCACTAGCCATAGTTCAAATATTCAATAGTCATATGTGCTAGTGGTTATCACATTAAATAGTCTGAGTACATAACATACCTATAGTGCAAAAAGTTCTACTGAAAATGTTGGTCTAACACATGATTAAATAGTTTTCCACAGAACATGAGGTAACAGAGAAAATAAATAAATGATAAAATAAATGCACTTAACTGCATGAGTATATCAATTTAAGTATTACCTTCTGGTTGTGTGTGTGTGTTGATGGGGATCAAATTCAGAGTCTTATATGTGCTAGGCAAGCATTCTACCACTTAGTTACATTCCCAGCCCTATATCCTTTAATAAATGAGAAATTTCAACCTGGTCCATCTCAAGGGACAGAAATAAATGAAAGAGATTATGAAATCAAAAGGTTCATTTGCCTGACGTTTTTAACATTTCATAAAGACATCTCTAAGATACCTGACACAAATATTGTCTTCCCTTGTAACTTTTCCCTGTAACTAACTTTGATGTTTAAATACTGAACCAATGTCCTGCCTTTCATGCTCATTTTTTCCTCTGTGACACGATAGAAAGAAGGGGAACTGATGTTAGAGACGGAGGATATAGAGAGGACAAGATATTGATATGGATTGAATGGTTCTGTTGTAAAACCAGATGTGGTTCAGGTCAGTTCTAATTTCATCTATTATTAACTTAGTCAGCTGATATCTAGAAACTGAGCTACTTATCTAAGATCCTCTGTCCTATAATAAGCTGAACTAAACAACTTGGTTGAAGGGGCAAAAGGTTAGGACTGAGGCCATATGATCCATTAATGGGTTAGAGATGACATGGGGAAGACTCATCAGAGTCAATGCAGAGGTGAAAAATCCATCAGATTCTGAGAGAAAAACTTTTTCCTGCCCTTTAGAGAACAAGGAACGGGATGCCAACCAGCAGGGTCCGAATGCTGAGTTTTAGATGCTTATGGCTCAGTTGGAGGGTGGAAAGTTGACAGATTGGCTCAAAAAAAGAGCTATGTTATATGATCTCTGAGCTTCTCAAGAGCACAGCTTTTCTATTTTAGGAAGAAATGTCAATAGGAGATAGCGACTTATTAGATGTTTTAGGACCAACAACCTCATTGATTGAGATGGAGAAAAGTACTACCTCTTCAGCCTGAACCTAGGGCCTGGGGTTCCTAGGGTCTGGAGTTTCGCAGAATGCAAGGGAGATTGTCAGAAGAAACTTAGTTTCACCTCTTTTGTCTGTGATTCTCCTCATTTATGACAAAATGTTTTCTAAGTACCTTTTAATGGAATTTCTTTGTTTACTACCAATATCATAATAGATGTACAAAGAAAAAAAAGTCCTTAATATTTTTTCAGAACATTAATACAGATTAATATCTATGAGGTATCTACTAGAGGTCAGACTCTGCATTGCATGAGTATATGTATCTAAACACAAACACACATACAAATGGACATATCAATCACTACATTTAAATTTCACAAATGATTCATGAGTTAAGCAAAATTGTGCACATTTTAGAGACTGAACAAAATGAATAGAATATAACTTGCCCAAGGTGAGGAACAAATCAGATTTTGTTCCTCATATATAGATGAATATCCAAACCTTAATCTGAATGAAAAAGGAAATAATAAACAGATTATGTACCTAAATTTTTAAAAGGTCACACAATGCAACATATTGTATTTGATAAAGGTATTATACAAGAAAAGATATGAAAATTATTCTGGAAGGACACATTAAATAATGGAGCATAGAGGATGGGTACACCAGGCAGTAAAAATAAGACAAATGGGGCTGAAAGGAAACGGGACCTTGTATTAAAGATACTGTGCTGTGAATTATGACTGAAGATAAAACTGACCATCTCAATCAAATGCAGAACAGGTAAGCTCACCCCAAAACCATTTATGTATAAAATGTATACAAAGCACACAAGCAGATGGATGAGTCAGGATTCAAACTAAACTTATCTGACTCGAGAGATCATCCATGTGGTTGATCCACTCTACCAGATCAGGAAGCAATTATTTTTTAGTGGAGATGTTATTTACAAAATGAATCAAGTTTTGGCACATTATAGAGAAATTACTTAAGAACCAAAGAAAAAGAACAGAATTAAAGATAATCCAACATGTTCCTGTAAACAAATAATGTGCCAATGTCATTGTAGTATTTATGAGTTCTTAGTTCTTTAAAGTCATTCTTGATGCTCTTGTGCAATACAATCAAATACATACCATGGATAAACATCATCTTGGGACAGTCTTTTAGTACTAGATCCGTGATTCCACAATTGGTCATAGTGACTCCAACAAGATTTTTGGATTTTAACACAAGAACCTACAAAGAGAAAAATTTTCAGTTACATATAAGTGTTTTTTTCTTCTTTTCTTTTTGATTTTTAAAGTGTAAATGTTTTCACAGCTATAATTGAGAAGTAGCTGCTACTAATTTTTCTTTTACTGGGGTAAAGAAATTATATAAGGATTTCAGTTTCTTTTCATAGCTCAAGAACTGGGTTGGACTACGAAAGGTTAAGTGAGGGCTTTTTCTTTACCTGTACGTGGTCATCCTCAATCACAGGATCACTGGTACTGGTGGACTTATCTGCTGTCCGCTTCCGTTTTATGGCATGACGTGGCTTTGTTTTGGCAACTTCTAGAAAAGGCAAACAAACAAACAAAAACAAAAACAAACAAACAAAAAAACCAAAAACAAAAACCCCCCAAATATTAGCTTTGCTGTTTTTTTCCCTTCAACAGAGTACATTCAAATGCATACGTATAAATGCATATGTATAAACTCTACGAAGGTAACCCCCAAACCTCAATATTTCCCAATGGAATACAATTAGATCAGTATGTCTAAGGGACTTCTGTAAATCAGGAGTACCCTTTAATATCTCAATCACATCTACATCAAACCTAAAATAGCCTTTTCCATGCCTGGGCTATTTCAACAATCTAATCAACATTCTCAGTCTTTAGTCTGACTTACCCCATCCTAAATATTTTAATGGATTAAACTTACGACTTGTCTAGTAAAGAAATTCAAATTACTATCAGACATAGTGGCACACACCTATAATCCCAAGTGACTTGGGAGGCTAAGGCAGGAGGAGAAACTGCTTAGTGAAAGTTTCAATGCCTGACAATGGGGGGAAGATGTGCTTTAGCGTCTCCTGCTCTCAATTTGATTCCAAACCATAGTCTAGTCATCTCCCATTGGAATGTCTCTGAAGTCATCAATTACTTTAGCTCTCTCTGCTCAGAATATCTTTTCTGACTTCACCTTTTGAAATACTACCCATCCCTGAAAGGTCCAGTTCAACTGCCATGTGCTAACAAATCACCCTGGATAGTCAAATACTATATACTGTTCTGGAGTTCCCCGTCTACTTATTTTGTTTTCAAGTTTAAAGTAAAAGTTCTTTGAAGGCAGCAAAACTATCTTATTTCATCTTTGTTTCAATGTCAGCCACTCACAAAGAGCTAACATGAACATTACTGAAAGATATGAACTCAAAAATAAATGAATGAATGTACCACATGTACATAACAGTAAATATTTACTGAGTACTTATAGTATATCAGCCACTGTTTTAAGAGTTTTGCTTGTATTAACTCATTTAATACTTACAACAGCTCCCTGAAATAGATTTTTTATTCTCCTCATTTAATATATGAGGAAGATGAGGTATGGAGAGGTAAGACAGCTTGTCAAGATGTGAAGTGAGTACCAGGAGGTAAACTCGGGCAATCTGCCACCAGACACTATGCTAGAAAGCCTGCAATCATTTCTTCATTTATTAGTATGTACTAAAACATAATTATAAATTAAAATATCCCAATATTATTAAAAACAAGATTTAAATTTGTACTTAAAGCTTTGTAAGTACATATATTCTATTTTGAGGAATGATATGAAGTCACTGCATTCAGTTAACTCATACTGTAACAGAGTACACAGTGAATGAAATGTGGTTGACCTTTTATGAACTAAATAAATCCCCATTATATATCCTTCTCAGATACTACTGTTAGGTTATAAACATTCCCTTTTGTAATTCTATAACCTCAAAGCAAAGATTACAAAGAAAGATAAGGAAATGAGGTGCAAATACTGCCAATTCCCAAAGGTTTGGTATTAGACAAAATCTAGAGATCTATTCCAGGTGTTTCTGAACAAACCAGAACCCTTTTCTATACCCTCCGGAATTTTTCTGAGATTCTTCTATGCCAAAACAATAGGTATTAGCTACTTCGGTTAAAGGCAAAAATGAGTTCTATCCATCAAACTTTTCCCAAGGACCTTGAAGCCAAGCAAAATCCTGGGGTTCTGAAAATAAAAAAAAACATGAATCTATTGATCCATGCAATTCAAGGAAGGCTTTCTTCCACAGTATCCTGAAAAAAGCTTCATGCAAAATCTTAATTATCTTCATGACAAGGAGGGTTCGAAAGGTACCACACTTCACCCAATTGCCAAAATTCATACACCTGTTACCTACCCTTAGATAGGTTCTAATTCCTTCTCCTAATACTACAAAAATGAAAACAAACAAGAAGTCTATTTCTACTCCTCTCAGACAGTGTTCTAATAAGGGTTTTCTATTAATATTCTTTCATAATCTGACTTTCTAATTTCTCATCTTCTTGTTTTCTCTTCTCCCCTTTAATTGCTCAGGTCTCAAAGCTATTTCCTTTTCTCCAGAGTGCACTAACTGGTGGTTTATGTTTTCTACAAGAAGTTATGAAATGAAGTCATACTATATGTAGATGACGTTGAAAGATAAACGCTTCCCAATGTAAAAGGACAGAGAGTTTGTTATGTTTGTTATTTTAATTTCATGTCTTCCCCCCTGTTTAGGGATAATTAATTTTGTTTAGGGACAATTCCTAGTGATTTTATCTATCCTCTAGCATCAATATACTTCACCTGATAGATTCTACCCTTATTAAGTTCACAATTATTCTCTGAGCCCCATACCATGTGTAATATGTGGTACTAGAAACTGGGAACATAATGAACAAGCAGACACTATCCTTGCCCTCATAGAGCCCAGTCTACTGCAAAGACAGACAGTAAAACACAGAATTATAATACAGCGTGGTTCACATAGTGTCAAAGATGCTTCGTAAACAAGAAAAATAGACTAACCCAATATTGCAATGCTAGGGAGTTTAGCAATCATGAGAACTATATTAATCCTAAATGTTATTCTCTGAATACCAAACTAAATATCTGGTGATACTTTAATAAATTATTACACGAGGATAAAAAGAACAACTTACAAGTATTTATTCCCCAAATTGGAAATTATACTTCTAACATAGCTTTAACACTCCAGAAGGCCATAAGTCAAAAATCAAATTACTCAAATGTTATTTCTGAACTGATTAAACAATTCCTAACGATCAAATTTATTCCTTTTTTAGTTAATTCCCATCCTTAAAACTGTTAATGTAGAATGACTAAATTAATAATAATTTGTAGGGCCTGGAGCAGTGGCTCAGAGGTTACAGTGCTTGCCTGGCATGTAAGTTTGAACCCCAGCACCATGTACACAATGAAGTGCTGCAGCATTGAGAACGATATGAAAAACTAAATAAAATTGATTCTCCCCTTTTCTCTGTCTCTCTCTTAAAAAATTTTTTTGTAAATATACACCTTTCCAGTAATGGGTGCTCTTTCTAAAAGAAACTCAGAAAATTAAAATCAGTGCCTTGACACTTCTCCAGAAAATGTATTACAAAAGTAAACATACATGTGTATGGTATTTTAAAAAATCATTACTAATTTACCTAGTAAAATGCATAGACATGAGAAGTCTTCTCAAATTGAAAAACAAAACAAAAACTAATATGAATCAACAATAAAAAGCACTACACAAATAATTTTCTTTCTTAATCTAGTCTTAAAACAGGTCATAATAAAATGATAAAGGGAACAAGTAAAATAGAGCAACAAATAAAAACATCAAAATCCCAACAGTTAATATGAAGGGCGTCTATAAGAAAAACAAAACAACAAAAGCACCAACAAAACCTGTGGAACTTTACCAAGAGACTTAAGACTAATAGAACAAGAAGCAATATTTTTTAAATAGGAAGAGAAGAGTCAGTGCTAGAAAAATGATAATTTTCTTTTCAGTTGTCAATTTACTGCAATTCCAAACTGACTAAAGAAGTTCAATAAGATAAAAAGAATGTGAAGATCTAAAGATTTGAAGATTTATCTGAAACAAGTATGGAAGGTCTTTTGCAGCATACAAATAAAAAAAGAAAACAAAGGAAAACATGTAGATTTGACATTACAAACATGAAAATCCAGGCAACAAAAGGTCTCATAGTGAAGTCACTGTTTAAAGAGTAGAATTTCAGTTTGAGATGATGAAAAAGTTCAGATGGATAGTGGTGACTGTTGTACAAAATGAATGCCACTGAACTGCACATTTCAAACTGATAAATTATTTTTGTTATGTATACTTTACCACAATTTAAAAGGTATAAGACATTTAAAACTCAAGCTGGGGGAATTGTTTTCACCATATGATAGAATTAGTATTTGCAAAGCATAATGACATACTCATACAGAACTCATGTATTTAAATGAATTTATGCTATTATGATGATTTGCATGTAATTAAGGTCTCATTTATCTTACGAAAGCCTATTTTTCTTAGTTTAACTCCATACAATTCAACCAGCTCTATTTTGTATATAAAAAAGCACCAACTATGTTCTAGAGCTGATTTTAAAATTTTTAAAAATTGAGGGACACTTGGAGAAAATAATTCATTATCATTCACTGACAGGTATTAGTAACTTAATAAAGGAGGATTAATAAAAACAGGAACAGGATTATGCTTAAGAAACATGCTTACTTTCATTCAACCCACTATCTTGGCATATGCATTACAAATACTAATAAAATTAAGCATATATATATATGTTTTGAGTATATCTTCAACCAAATACTTCTCAGCAAAACTACCTACTTACCTGCTTATCTCCTGACAAACATAATTGGAAGCAAAACTAGATTTCAGAAAAAATGACCAAATACAGCAGAGGCAGGTCCTTCAGGGGGCTTACCCAGGAAGGGGCACTGAGATCAGTGTTTCCCCAGCCCTGGCAACTTCAGGTCCTTACCTTTTGGCCAAGGTTTAGCATTTTCTAAGACCTCCCTAAGTGCGGAATGGAAGCAAGGCTCATCTACTGGGGCTTAGACATCAGAATCAATATTGTGTTCAGGGCAAATACAAGTTTTTATATATATATATATATATTATATATATATTATATATATTTTTTAAAAAGCTGAATTATTTTGATATTTCTGGAGAGAATATTTTACACAGTTTTACACCCCCACCCACCAAAACATTCCTGAAAATTAGTTTGAAATCTGTATGATTCACAGAACCCAAAAATAGAATTTAATTTGCCAAACTGGCTTTTTGTAAGAAAACATAATAAACAAGCTCATGCCCTTCTCCAGCCCTACCCTGCAGTTGCTAATCCTGGGAGCATTGTCATACCTGACTCAGATACCAGCGGTACATGGGACAGTCTGCTCCTGGCCCTGGTTAGGGGCCTCCGAGGGTAGTCTTCATTAGACTGCACGTCACAGCTCTCAGGCTGGGAGCTCCCCCTCCTGTCCTCACCTGTAGCCCCAGAGCCACTCACATTAGTCCTCTCATCATGTGCTGGGCCTGAAGACCCCCCTTGTGGCAGAGTCCTAAAGGAAAAGGCGGATCTCGTACCATCCGGGCCATTCACAACACAGGCTCGGCTGGTTGAAGGACGTTCCTCATCAGAACACCTGCTAGTTCTCCTTTGGGATTCCTGGGGCCTGTGACAGCAGCATCTGGGGCAGACAGAACTCTCTGCATCTCCCTCCTCCATGGCCTCAGAGTCCTCTGACCCACCGGGGGAGCAGACACACTGCCTGGACACATCCACTTCTGTAGGGCTAGGCTCGGAAGAGCCGCTGCTGTTCACCGTCCTTACAAAGTCGGGGCTTTGAGAAGCAGTGCTGTGTGAGCTGGAGTTTCCCACAGTGCTGGCGGTGGTGCTGCTGCAGCTGGGATAAACATCCTTGTTTTTTTTCTTTTCAGGAATATCCCTAGCTGCTTTCATATCGGCTTTGATCTGCTCACTGGTGACCTGACAGCCTTTCTCACAGCTGCTTTCCTCGAGGGGAAACTGCTTCGACTGGCCCATCTGATGGGAGTTGTACCTCTTTCGAAGTGGAGTCTTGCCTTTTCCACTTACTGCTTACAGAAAAAGAAGAATGGCCCGAGGAAAAGAAAAGATTTCAGTACAAATTCTGGACAAAAGGTAAGAGTAAATTTGGAACAGGAAACAATGTATACTAGTTTTCCTAAATCACATCATTGCACTACTACAAAATTCTCTATGGCTGCTTAGTGCCTACCCTGGGTATACTCTTTAGGCTCAACCTTCTTTTGTTGTTTTTTGAGCTGAGCTGCTTATTTATTAGGCTCAACCTTCAAGACTTGCTACAATCTGATTCCAAACTATTTTTTCCATTTAGTCCTCTCTATCTATATTTTATACTCCAGCCCCAACCTTTCTCTCAATCTACTTCTGTTTAACTACCTCACGTCCTTTATTCTTGCAAATTTGTCAGTATTGGACCTCTATTCAATTTCTCCTGTACCTTACTCCCCAAAGCTACTGTAGTATATGCCCTGAAACTCTATGAGCTACGTTTCCCCCCTGATGCTTGACTAGATTAGAAGTTCTATAAAGAGAGAGAGAGAGAGAGAACATGAACTATTCATCTCTGTAACCCCAACAATGCCTAGTGCAGGACCTGGGGCACAGGAAGGCTCAATGAATACAGAAAGGAATAAACAAAAAAGGTTTTGTTTGGCCAATGGAAGCTATAGTTGCTACTTTTGGAAAGCAAATTCCTCAGGAAACAGTAGGTTAGTCAGCTGGTCATATTATTTTTCCTAAACTCTAGTTTCCATAAAAGCTCTTTTCAACCATAGTATTGGTATCTAAATTCCTTAATAAAAGGAGTAAACTAAAAATTGAATAGTCAGTGATTGGTTAGCAAATAATTCAAAATTCAAAATAACTTAAGCTTTTCATACACAGAAATGTACATATGTTTCAGGTACAGAGTTAAATGTATAATGAACACTTAAACACATTAAGGAGGAAGGAGGTGCTTAGCAAAAAGTGGACAAATTTTTTTTTTAATATCCTTTGCTAAAAGTGGTATTGTTTTGAGAAATGAAAGGGAAGGCAAGACAAAGTAATATGAACCTAAAAGTTAAAAGAATTATAGTTTCTTAGGTAAATGACAGAACTTGTTGCTTATATTTAAAGGGAGGCGAGGAATTATTAAAACAACTTTACGGCTCCCTCAAGCACTGAACTACCACCAACATTCATAAGTACAAGTGGACAGAGTATTAGCTGGAGAGTTCTGATGACTCAGGAGCCATCCCCTACATAGGGCACAGGTCTCCTCCTAATTGCTGATACTCCAATGCCACAACTACCTAAAACTTCCCTGGGGTTCATACTTCTTACTGCTTCCCTTCACTGAGCCATCATCCGACTACATTTCTGCTGTGCTGTACCTGCTGCTCTCAACAATAATGCCCATATTCACCTCTTAGTCGGGCTATTGCCTTTTTTACTTTCTATCACATTCCATAAGGACTATGCTAAGTGGACCATAAGTTGTGGCAGGGACAAATTACAAAGGCCAGTGGTCAGTTCTGATGATGACTCTCCCCAGAGGTCAGAGTAGAACATCATCTCTCACCTGACAATTCCCTGGACTGCAATGAATCTCCAGTTTTTTCTTCACGTTCAGAGTAACGCCGAGAACTGCTCTTAGGAATCCAGACTTCTTGGAGTTCCAGACTGTCTTCCTCATCATCACTCTCTGAATCATGCACAGTAATTGGGGTTGGCTTTACTACACGTTGAAGACCACTAGGTCCTAAAATAAAAAGCACAGGCTTAATCGTTACTCTGTGCTCAAGAAAAGCTCGCACACAAAATACTGTTTCCAGGGATCATGATCACATGTGCTCTGTGTAGTCTCCCTTGTCACTTACTTTAATGGAATATATACTTCAATGAGATACCACGAGAGTGTTTTAACTCTAAAGCATTATGTATGTGTTAAATGACTAGTATGCCAATAAACTTGACACATTCCTAATGGCAAATCAAAATAGAAGATAAATGCCCCTCCCCTGAGAATCTTCACTATTTCAAGTAGAATTATCCTAATAATTATCAAAATAAGTCATAATCATTTTAAAAATAGGCTACATCATTTTCAAAATTTGCAAATGTATGAACCAAGGCAAAGCAAATGAAGATAAATCTCAAAAATATAAGGACTGGAGAGCCACTCTCTGAATTCTTTAATATACTATAGGTCTATCCTGAAGACTAGATGCATGTAACATTTTGGTTATTTGAGTCCGTACATTCGTGTAAAATATGTCTTATCTGTTTGGCAACATAACATTTAAATCACCAGTACTTCTGACCCAATTTCTCTGATAAGTGACAAACATTAGCTCCACAAAGAGTAAGCTCTAAGGAACTTTGTCTTTTCCTTGTTACAATGGCTGACACAGAGTCAGCATTCAATAGGTATTTGTTAAGTGTAAGACACTTAAAACAAGGGTAAAAATATTTTCAATTCAAAGACAAGGTAACTTTCCAAAAGATTAGTAGTGAGAACATGGGTTCTAATCTCAATCTGTTCTTTTGTCATTGGCTGACTACTGTTAAGTATATCACTCAAACTTTTGAAAGACTATCAAATTCCCCAATTGTAATATGAAGGATTGTATTAGGTAATATTTAAGAGCCTATGAATTTACAGCCTGGTATCAGTGACCCATTAACAGAGAGCAGATTTTGATCTGTTTATTAAGCCAAGTCAAACTCTCTG
Organism: Aplodontia rufa; assembly: GCA_004027875.1. Lineage (NCBI taxonomy): Eukaryota > Metazoa > Chordata > Mammalia > Rodentia > Aplodontiidae > Aplodontia > Aplodontia rufa. Next base: position 116,270 of record PVKS010000530.1, read on the forward strand.
CTGATCCTCTTCCCTACTGAAATGAGGGAAGAGGAGAATACACGCAAAAAATTTAACCAGGTTGTTTTCCCATTAACTATCTGAGTGCTTTCTTTTTTAACATACATGTACATGGATACATGAATACAGCTACATATAGTTGTTGCTGCAATTAAAATAATAATAAAAATCTTTGGTAAGAGATATATACATGCAATGAAGAGAATACCAGTTTCATTATAGGCCTCCATGACAAAACAAACTGAATTTTTGAAAGTCGTATCTCAGTTAAACCAAGCTGTAAAGGCAGAGAACCACACCACTCTTGCAGTTTCGTGTTCTTCATTACAGTGAGGCTCTAAGTTTCAGAATGACAGGTGGGGGAAGTGTCATATGATCACCTGCTTGCTCCTCATCAACATCCACAGGGATAACTGCCTGACTGTGAGCTGGTGTATCATTTCCACTCTCAGCCACCACCTCTCCATCTTCTTGCACCATGTCTTCCATTTCATTCAATGCTTAAACAAAAATATAAAGAAAGCCAAAATAAATGCCAAGAGGAGCATTAGAAAAACCACAATGGCAGGCAAAACTGTGGCAGCTGCAAGAAGTAAATAGCTTCATTGATTACTAATCCACTCTGGAATAATAACCTATAACTACATTTCAATGTAGAAATATTAACAATTATCCAATGATTTTTTTAAAAGAGGAAATCATAGATGAGAAAAGACCATTTGGTGAAGGAAGCACATCACTGGAAAATTAAAGCAGGGAGAAAGTGGCATAGTTGAGAAGAAAGTACCAATGTTCCTCCCTGAAGATGTTACCAAGGATGGCTGTATGATCTGTTTCCCTCTAAGCTATTCACTTGAAGACAGTGGATGCCAGCTATTAGAAGATCTTGTGATCACCTTATAAGCAAAGAGTCTGGTGGTATCTGGCAGCTATTGGTATATACTGTGCAGGAGAGCTCAAACTGTACCTTTCTCTTCCTACTTTTCTGAGGTTAGGTTACCATTTATTGGCTAAAGTGTGGCAAGGATTATTAATATACTAAGTACATTTTTTAACATTTTAATATCATTTAAATGGCTGATGTGCTTCAAAGTCTTCACTACAATTCTCACTATTCAAGACCCCATTCAGTCCCTTTCCCAACACCCTTGACTTATCTCATTTTGAGTTAGAACAATTCCAGTGCTAATCCTTCACATTTAATATGTGATTTCACAACGAAAGGCACTCTCTACTCTGTAGGGAAAAGCCTATGGCCTTGTAACTTTCCACTGCAGATGTGTAGCACATCTATTCCAACCACAACTGGTTTGAGACTTGGATAGTTGTGCACTGCAGCTATTTTAACAGTTTCCCAAGAATGGGCTATGCTCTCTAAAGTTCAGATCTTTATGGTGCCAGTGACCTATACATTGTACAGTGATATTTGGAATAAGTCAAAAGGACAGTATCTGACTTTGCATTCCTTTTTCATTCCTAGTACCTGCTAGCTCTGCACTTTTGTTTTTCTATCTTTTGGGGCAGGTGCCAGGTGAGAGATTTAACCATAAGTTTGAAATGCCAAAGAGTACTCATGTGGAAAGAAGAAAATATGAAACTAAATACTACTGCATTTATTTTAATAAAGTAAATAGGTCACGCCTAGAAATGAAGATTTGAACTCTAACAGCAAAAAGTTGGTACAAATACCATGACTCTGAGTGAAAACGTGTAAAGAAAAAGGGATCAAGGACAAGAGTGGAATAGAGAAGGTGGTGAAGCAAAGGAAAGGTATGTCAAATGAAGTAGGGGAAAACTCATGAAAATGGTTCCAAAGTTGCCAAGAGACAAAAGTTTCTCAATGTAGAAGTAGACACTAATGTGCAATACTGCTCTGATGTCAAACAAAAGAGAAGTAGGAAAATGACCACTAGATTTGATAAGACAGTCACTGGTTACTCTGATAAGGACCAAAACAGTTCTATAGAGAACATATGAAGAGAAAACGTTGAAGACAGTACTTAAAGGTGATTCTTTGGTTAGGACTGGTATAGTTTGCCTTCATTATAAAAGCAATTATAGAACATCAGGGTACCTTGTGTTTCATTAATTACTGCATCTAGGACAGTGAACAAAAAGGAGCAACCACAAAACAATGGCTAGAAAATATTTCTGTTTCAGTTTTTAGGGTTCAAATGGGAAACGGAAAACCTTGTAAGGAAGGAAATAAATCTCATTCCATCCTAACTCATCAACTGCAGGGCAAGATAGAGCCTATTAACACATGGGCTGGAATGCAGCAGATGTTCAGTAAACATTTAAAAAGTGGACAATTACACAACTGAAGTCCAGTCTTTATTTTCTCATGTACTTAATTTGCTGGGTGGTGGTGAAGACTTATTGATTAAAATATATGAAAGATGCCAATATCTAGTAGCATATGGTTGGAATTTATTTTATACAGTTCTTAACATCCAAAAATGTTCTCAACATTCATGCTAAATATACCTATTCATTCATTGCTCAGGGAGATTACTGAGGCTCCTTTACCTAAATTTTGAAAGTTACACCTCAGTTAAACCAAGCCTACAATGCTATCAATATATCCTGATCCCCATGGAACCCATCAGTCCTTCCTATTCTGTTGGTACTCTCACACAGACTGTAGATAGAGAGAGATTTGAGGACAAGCAAGAAAACAGAAAAATTTCAAACCACCATCTTTCTTGTCAGCTAGCTGCGCTCAATGTAGAAAGTGTCAGTTGAAATGGGAAAAAAGGGAACAGTATGAAGTTAAAGAAATAGGATCCAAAGTAAAAATCATTTCTATCTGGAGCTCACAAAAGATCTGGGTTACCGTCGGCTGCAAACTGCTGCTCTCCTGGCTGCAGGTCTTGCCTAAAGTCATTCTCCTCATCGGAGTCATCTGGGTGATGGTGATTGTTGTCATGGATGTTGGCATTGTTGTTTTGGGCATTATTATCATTGTCATTGTTGGAGTTCTGGTTGCTAACAAGGGCTGAAGAAACCCCAATTCCTGTGCCAGCACTCAGACCAACTCGAGCACAACCCTAAGGCAAAACAAAACCAAGACACATGTTTGTTTATTAATTTGGGTTGGTAACCAACACTTTACTTCTAATATCCTTTCATTTCATCTTTATGTGAGTACTAGTATTTAGGTAGCATTCATTTACAAAATACTTTCACATACTCAAAAATATCTCATTTAAGGCTCATTACACTTCAAACAAGATAAAGCATCCCTAGACTGCTTGATGGATGACAAGTTATACAATTGCACATGTGTACAACAGCACAGGAGCAGTAGTGTTATAGCTGAAGTTTAAAACCCAGTATTCTGATTTCAAATGTTCAGCATCTCCCATTTTACTGCACTGCTTTAACAGTCTGAATGTAACCATTAACAGTGGACAGAGAAGAACATAATTAGTTTAAGGATTATGTTTGTATTATTGTGAAGAGTATAGAATCCTGTTAAGCAGTTTTAAAATAACATTTTGCAAAACTGGAAACTTTAGATTTCCCAGAATATGATACTAAAAAGAAGAGATTGCAGCAAAGTAAAACATTTTCAAAATAAATTCCTAATCCTTATTTAGACTTTTAATTCCTGATTTAGTCTACTAAAAAATTCCTCCAAGTAATAATACCTGTCTTAGCACAAACTGCCAGCCTCACCTTTAGTTTACAGAACTGACAGAAACAGCTTACAATTTTTTTCTTTCCTTTTTCCAGAAACCCTTAATATTCGATGACAACAACAGTAAGAGGTCATGTATTATTACAAACTTTATGCCTTCTTTGAGGCTGGCAAAGAAAAGAAACACTAGAAGGGCATATTACTAAAAAAGATTTTAAAAAATTTGTTTTGTTTAATTCCTTGAATAAATAAATAAAAACTCAAAGTTGACTTACCTTGGGTGGTTCACGAAACATTTGATCTAGTGAAATAAATTCCAGGCTAGGCAACAATTCAATAAACTGGCCAAAGGAGTCCAGCTTCAAAGCATGGCAACGCACAAGGTTGATATCAACCAGTCGAGTCCATCTTGAGTGATCTGTTGAAGAAATGACATGACAAAGAGAGAATTTAAGTAATTTTTCCCAACACTGATGAATTTTATGAAAGATCACAAGGACTTTCGAATTCTTTTTCAACTTTTCCCTTATTTTGTGACCTCTAAAATATAAGAACTCTATATTATGATGTTTCTGCACCTACTTCCACTTTGAGAACTTGATGGCCTGATAAATATTAATTTGATATTAAGTCAACCCTGATCTAAATGTGATTCACAAACGTACATGCCTTTCAACAACAGGACCCTGAATAAGAAGCTATGGCACATTTCTTTAATAGAGAATATCATGCATCTATTTGAAAAAAATGAAAAAGAGCTGAATATGCTTGCTCATATGGAAAGCTCTCTAGAATATACTTAGTGCAAAGAGTAAGTAAAATCCTTTTGTATATATGCCATTTTTCAATGCTATTATATACATACAGGCTGTAATATGTACAAAATAATTTGTCCAGAAGCATATACAAGAAACTGTTGATGATGGTTACCTTGAGAAGAGGTGACTTTTCATTTTGTACCTTTCTGTACTGTTTGAAATTTATCAAGTGCATATATTACTTTTATTTAAGTGTTAACAGAAGTTCTGAGTGATGTGATTATAGGCCTTTTTGTTTTTGTTTTCTTCTTTATACTCTTCTGTATTTAAGAAAACAAACAAACCAAAAACCCAATAAATGTTATTTTTTTAAAGTGATCTATACCTGCTACATCCTAAAGTTCGCATTTCCCAAACATTTCTTGGTTCAGTTGGCCAACTGACAGAATTTAAACTTCTGGTAGGTGAAATAGGCTATTCTAGTGATTGATCTTAGAAAAGGCCCCAAGGGCTCTAAAACAGGCCTGACAATAGCTTTGTGAGAAGGCACAGATCCCTGCAATGTGACTGACTCTACAGAAGACGAGGCTGTTCTGCAGATACCAGTCAAGGTGCTTGGGCTAAAGTGGATTTCACAATAAAAACTTTCTTTAGCTCTGAATTTATTTAAAGGTTTGTGAATTTAGATATTTAAGAAGGCCCCTCTAGGGGCTGAAGTGGTGGCTCAGCAGTTACGGTACTTGCCTGGCAAGCGTGAGGACATGGGTTTGCACCCCAGGATCACGTACACAATGAAGTGTCCGAGCAACGAAAGCCACATGAAAAACTAAATAAAACTGATTCTTTTTCTGTGACCTCTCTCTCTTTTATTATTTTTTATTCATTTTTTTTAATTTGTTAAAGATATTCTTACATTTAGGAGGAATCTCTGTCATATACTCAAGAACAAATGTATGACAGAGCAAGCAAAGGCTGATGCTGTTCCATGGTTTCCACCTTTGGGTTCCCCACGATTCCATATGTCCCCCTCTTTAACTCCTGGGTTAACTGGACTTCTCAAGGAAGTCGAACGTTCCCCACTGGGTTGGTTCCCCCATACTCCCTCCCTCCAGCCTCCCTGATATACTTCCTATTCCCTCCCCCATCCCCTGCCACCCTCCCTTTGTCTCCCAGCATCATAGGCAAGGCTCCTCCTGCTTGTGTAAAAATTCATCCACGTTGAGGTTATTATTAGCTTAGCCATCTATCATACTGTTTCCGATTGTATTCTAGCTTCCACAAACAAGAGAAAACATTCGGCCCTTGAATCTCTGAGTTTGGGATATTTCACTTAGCATAATTTTTTCCATCTCCATTTATTTGGCTGCAAAAAGCATATCGTTTTCCTCTAATAGCCGAGTAGAATTCCACTATATGTATGTACCACAGATTTTGAATCCACTTGTCAAGTGAGGGGCATCTGGGTTGGTACCATAGTTCAGCTATAGTAAATTGAGTTGCTATAACATTGATGATGCTGTATCTCTATAGTAAGCCAATTCTAGCTCTTTTGGGAAAATAACCAGATGTGAGGTAGCTGGGTCAAAAGGCAGTTCCAGCCCTAATTTTTTGAGGAGTCTCCATACTGCTTTCCAGAGTGGCTGTACCAGTTTGCAGTCCCACCAGCAATGTGACAATGTTTTTCTTTTCCCACAGCCCCTCCAATATCTGTCATTGTTCATATACTTCATTTTTGCCACTCTGACAGGAGTGAAGAGGAATCTCAGTGAAGTTTTGATTTGCATTTCTCTGGTTGCTAGTGATGTAGAGCATTTTCTCATATTTATGGGCTTTTTGGACTTCCTCTGTTGAGGAAGGAAAAAAAAGGGCATCTAAACAATTAGTATTACCCTTTCAGAAAGGAAAAGGAACTCCTGCCATCAGAAAAAGTAAGTGCAAAAGTCATACTTCTGCATATAGGAGAGCAGAGGTCTGAAATAGAGGAGGATTTCTAATCAACAGAAAATTTGACTTTGGGGTGATGTTTAATATGTCACCCAATTACAGTTTTTAGATATATATGCCTACTTTGTCCTTTCAGATGATGTGACATTTTGAAAGTAATTCAGAGAAAAAAACTATAACATCCTAGGTTATCATTTCTAACTTTACTTTTATGTGTGCAAACCAAAGAAGTGCACATAAAGATTAGGGAACTTGAACCTGGAACCACAACAGTGCAAATTTCTAGACAGAGAACCTTGGGAGTTTAAAGAAGCATTGAATATATTTTCAACTCAGTTATCAAAGGTTCCCAGACCTTGTATGAACAATTCATATAAATTATCTACATTTACGTTAGGAATCAAATCATAGAGAATGAAGACACATATTACTTTACTATTAATAAAATATAATAATTCTAAGCCTGTAGTACCTGAAATCCAATTGAATGGATTATGTAGATGAGGACAATTATAAATTGCCAGATATTTGATACAGGAAAAGACTTCATTGACTGCCTTCATCCCTATATCGGTGATGATACCAGGATTTTCTACCACATCAGCCAAACCATACTTCAACAAATCTGCATTAGCCATTCTGCCTAGAAAGAAAAATAAATTTCAGAGACTGTTAAATTCTGGAAAGTGTCATGGAGTACTGTCAGTTCTATCTCGGTATCCAGCGTGACCTGTCTGTATGATCATTCTGTTTTTTATTTTCATTCATTATCAGACTTGGGTTCAGATATAATTTTAAATTAGCAAATCTGAATGTATGGTAGTATTTCTTGTACAAAACAAGGATTTATATTTTATAAGTCAAGGGATAGCTAGTAGAAAAAATTATCTTTAATTTTTTAGAAAACAAAAAACAGCAAAAGTTCTTAAGCACAAACTGTATTGGTTCATACCATCATCAAGTTTTAGTTTTATTGTAGCAAGGGAAAATAAAGTCTTAAAAATACAATTCTCTCATATTTTAAGAATTATGTTTGCGGAGTGTAGAGAGGACAAGTGTAGAGAAGGGAAAACTATGGGAATTTGGTTTCAGTTTAACAGCACTAGTTAGTAAAATATCTACACATTCCTTCAAGTGGACTTCTAACTCAGATATACGTCACTAGGCTCTATCTAGTAATTAACTACTATCTGGTGGTGAAGAAGTAAGGGGTGGGTGTAAGTAACAGAGGATCCTTTATCCTAGATCATGCCACTAATAATCACACCTCATCTCTTGCTTCTTGTCATCATTTCTCCCACCTGCCTTCCTCTTGCTCTCCAAAATGATTCACTTGACTGAGGGCTCCTTAAAGGACAAATGAGACTGTCTAGTTAGTTATATCTTCAGTGTCCAGCACAGTAATGGGAATCTAAGAGCTGAATAAATATTTCCCTTAGTCCTTATGATCAACTGGCCCCCCAGCCCAAAGAAAACTCTGGCTGTGGTAAAGCCATCCTGAGTATTAAAGCAATTTATACCTTTAGCTTAGAATATTCTTAAAACAATATACCCCAAACTCTTCATATTTCACTTTCCATATAGTTCACATTCTCTCCTACTAGTGTCCAACTTCGGTATCTGCAGGCATTTCTTTGATTTCACCTTAATTCAGTCTTTAAAATTTAGTTGAACTTTATTCTCCTGGTAAGGACCTTATTTCTACCCTTTGGACTTGAGAAAACTTGCCTGTTTCCTTAAGATGGGGTAAATCTTATATTGTTATAAAACTGATATTGTTCCCTGAACACTGCCTAAATAAATGCTCTTGCCTAACAAGACAAATACATGCCATGACTTCAGTTCTTTATGATTACCATCTTGTTCCTGTTCTTGAGGCTTCCTGCTTGCCATAATTCCTCAAAACCCTAATAAAACCATCTGTGATTTGTTTCTTTTTCTCTCAGCTCAATAGGACAACTGAAAGTAAGAGCTATTCTTACTGAATATGGTTTAATTGTCAAATTGTTACAAATGTATGTCATTTTTCATTGACTCATCACAGCCACTCTTATCTCCCATTTTAAAAATGAGAAATCATGGACTTAATTAATTTGATGAGGACCATTAATAACAGGCAGATCTCAATTCCATCTTTCTTCCAGCTCTACGACTAAAGCATATACTGCTTCTGAGGAATTTATTGAGTTTTACACCCCCCTATCATCTTCATATGAAGCTCTGAGCTCATAAATCCATGTAAACAAAGAGCCCTTCTCTAATATTCACCTTTGGGTCACTGATTTTCTCCCACACATCATTACTTAGTTTCTTAACCCATGTCACCAACTCACCTATCCCAGCCATTTTTCTTTATTACAAAAACTCAGCATTTGCTTTTTTGTCACTCTTACATGTTAGGGTACAAAGGTGATGTTTCTAGACATTTTGTCAGAGAAAGTGGCTCCGGGTTTACAGAGCTTAAGAGGAGTTTCAAAATTTAAATTATTGAGAAGGGGAAGACTAAATAAAAAGAGTGAGAGGGAGCCCTGACTTTTCCTCCAGTAGCTATACTATATCAGAGAACTCTAGGCATTTTTTTGTGGAATACAGATAAGTAGGTATATGGTAAAAAGGGCTGAACAACAGTGATTAAGAAGAAAATGGCTCATAAAAAGGTCAGCACTAAGAGACTGCTAATTATTAAAGAGAATGAAATAAGTTGTGTTGAAAAGTATAAGATAATGGAAATCAAGCAGGCAAAGTGCTTTTATGCTATTAAAAATGTGTGATGAGGGGGGAAGAAACACTACAGGGAAATAAATGGTTATCTGGATGTTAAATATCTACCTATCCCCTGAAAGTAGACTTATAATTCACACATGCACACACCACTTGAAGATAACCTCCAGTAGACCTAAAGGTGGCCAACCTGAGGATACACAAATTTTAAAATTTATAAGCTTTTGGGAAACAGAAAACAAAACTGCACAAAAAAATTAATGCCTAAGTTAATTTGTAAGTTATTTCACAGATACTGTGAAAATAGGAACACTAGCAACTTTGTTCATACCAAAAAAACTTAATTTCAAAAACGTGAAATTTTTATGAAACTGGTCTTAGCATTTTAAAGTTGTTCTGAAAAAAAGCTGACTGCTTTCAAGGCTTTATAGATTTAATGTGATTATGGTATTAATTGGCTACAAAAGGATGATTAGACTTTTAAAAATAATCCTTCATTTATACTAACGAGAACTGCAACACTGAAACAAATGACAAAAAAACTCAAAACAAGACAAAGTGCACACAATAATTACTATCATGATATACATCAGAAGTAGAAAAGGAGAAGTCACGCTTTTTGACCTGCACTACCCTGATCAGAGATTAAGCCTTCTTATGTTCTTGTATAATACAAATTAGAGCCAAACAAAAAAATACCATCTGCTATGATTCTAAGAGTCAAGAATTGTTGCAAATTACATGCGGGGGTGGGGGGAAAGGAACTAATTCTGTAAAAATAAAAACATGTTTTTAAAAATAAAAATAAATTTTAAAAATAAAAGACTTTTTTACATGTCTTACTAATATAAAATGGAAAATATGTTTGAAAAATGAAATGACTGACATGCATTCAAACTCAAAGGAATGACTTCCCCAATGTAAATGCATACTAGAAAATGCTGTGAACAGCAAACAGCAATTATCATTAAACGAATACTGACCATTATGTGTTCACACTATCTGGAAAATCCAGAACCACAGAAGGCTTATTATGGAAATGAAGAGTATGGGCAGGGAATGGGACCTCATCTGAGAGGACCATCAAAAGCTTTAAGAAGCGTGGCAGATCGAATTCAACAAATGGAACCAAGGATGACATTCTGTGAAAAAAAATGAAGCAGAATGGGAAAGAAACTTGGGCAGTAAAGTGGAGACAATATATAATCCAGATAATGATCATTTTGGTGTACTGTTAATCACTACATTTTCCATAATATGCTAACATTTGAGATAATATGGAAGAAAATGACTGACATTTCTGAGTTGAAAGAGCACCTGAGATCTGTCTTAAATCAGAAAAATTTGACATAGCCCTATTTCGGTCTTTCAGTAAGTTTCCTATAGCAATTCTAGGGAATAAAGTGAGGGATAAATCTTACTCTGCAGCAAAAACTCATCTACGTATCCCAGATGAAGGGTTTCAAACTGGGGAAACTCCAATTCTGCCATCTTTAAGGCAGAAAAGACACCATCTTTGGTTAGAGAGGGCTGGATCCGAACTTCATGTAACCTAGGAACAAAAGATCAGGAGATGTTTCTGTATAGGGGTATTTGCAAAGTGTAGGTACACCTTAGGCAGTATATTACATTATACATTAAACAACGATGTTTTCTACATACTTTCTTAAATCTGATTAACATGAGAGTTTGCATATAGTGCTGGCATTTTTTAAACATTTTTTTTGTGCCGCTAGCTGCTAATGTCCCATTATAATAAAAAATATAGTTTTCTAGTACAGAATACACACTTAAACTTAGAAACAGTTTTATCATACTAATATTCTTAATCAAGGTTCTATTGATGAAGAGTAAAAGTTTCATTTCTGAATAAATAAAAAATATTAATTCAAGTTAAAGAAAATATAAAATTAAAAGCAGAGTAGACACTTGAAAGGGATAGAAAATGTGACAAAGATGTGATTTAAAATATTAAGATATTAGACATCAGACACTGCAAAGCCAATTTCAACACTAAAAAAATAGCAGATATTACCAACTAAACAATTTAGAAAACCATCCAAGAATTGGGGAGATGGTTCCAAGAGGGCTTCAGACCCCAGAGATTCAGTGACAACTTCTGTTGGACCCAGGTACTTCTAGATAGTCAACTACTCTACTCTGTTATGAAACCATATCACCACACCCTCCCAGAGCTGGCTGGGTCTAGAGTTAACCTGTTTACCAGTCCTCAGATTAAGTCTACTAAGAGATATTCATCTGTTGTTTTAATAGCTCCCATGTATTTTAAATCTAAACAAGCCATAACCAAACTTCATACACAAATGCATACATACACATTCCCTCAAATTTTTGTAAAACATGGAAAAAAACAATTCTAAGCAAAAGATTCAAGGGAAAGAGGAAACACACCTACGGGCAGCAGTGATGATGAGGTAACCGAGATCTACTTCCAGAGCATTTTTGCAAGCTCCCAAAACAATTGTGTGCAAATTTCTAAAACCACCTAGTTAAAGAAGAAAGGGAATAAAAACAAGCATTTCTTTTGACCACATTACTTTCAGTAAAGCATTTTCCCATTCCTTATGCAGTAATTAATCAATTGTTTTTACACACAAATCAGCATCTCAACATGAATAAGAACTATTAGTTGTTTCCTAGAAAAAATTAAAACATTTACTCAGTCTGAGAATATACACCTGAAAACTGATGGCATCTGAAAACTCCTAAAGATTTTAGATTAAGTAAGGATTTTTAGAAAGCTACAAGCTCATGAGGGAATTATAAAAAAGGAACTCTTTTCTGGTTGAATTTTGAAACTCCAATATATCATTGAATGGGACCACTTCAACTTTTTTTCAAGTTTTTGAAATTTATATCAACATGCTAAAAAAGGGGAAGGAGGTTGTGTAGTTCAGTGAATTTTCACAAAGGATTTGTCTATTTTGAACTCTCATAAATAAATAAAATCAGCAAGTATGTACACTTTTTGTTCTGGTTTCTTTAACTAGATATTTGTTTACCAGATTCATCTATATTGTTGCCAGTAGCTATGAGTGTGTTAGTATTGCTGCATAGTATTCTATGGGTGCATTGTAATTACCCATTCTATTGCTGACAGGCATTTGGACTGTTTCCATATTAGGGCTATAGACTAGTGCTTTCATGAATAATCTTTTATTTTTTTAAAGACAGAGGGACAGTGAGACATAGAGAGAGGGAGGGAGAGGGAGAGAGGGAGAGGGAGAGGGAGAGAGGGAGAGAGGGAGGGGGAGAGAGAGAGAGAGAGAGAGAGAATCAATTTTATTTAGCTTTTCATGTGGCTTTTGTTGCTCTGACACTTCATTGTGTAAGTGGTGCTAGGGTTTGAACCTGCATCCTTGCGCATGCCAGGCAAGCGATATAACCGCTAAGCCACCACTCCAGCCCTCCATAAATAATCTTAAATACATCTTTCAGTGAACAAATGTATACATTTTTGTTGGGTTAAAAGCCAGGACTCCATCTGATATTATGTGCATGATCAATGTTAGTAGATAACATCAAACAATATTTCAAAGTGTTTGTATCAAATTATACCCCTATCAGCTATATATGAAAGGCCCTGTTACTGCACATTGTAGCCAACACTACTGTTTACCTTTTCATATTAGTCACTGTGTGCTATATATTGTGGTTTTAATTTGCATTTTTCCAACTTTTAGTGAAATTTACCAATTTTTCATGTTTACTAGCCATTCTGATAGCTTCAGTGTGAAGGCTCTTCTTTCAAGTCTTTTCTCATTTTTTCCCATTCTACAGCCTGGCTGTTCAGTTTCAATCATGCCTTTCGATATACAAAATATTTTAATCTAAATTTGGTCCAGAGTTTATCAACTTTTTTTAATGGTATGTGCTTTGCGGTATTTTACTTAAGAAATATTTGCCTATTCAAGATAAGTATGACACTCTTAAAATTAAATACAAGGTTTTACTTTTCACATTCATTGTTATGATCCATCTGGAACTATTTTTGCACAAGAAGAGCCAACTTCCTGGTGCAATGAGAGGGAAAGTCAGCCTTAAATACTAACTAGAAAAGAAAACTGCTTCTCATTAAGAACCTTTATACATATGCTCGGCTTTTGACACTTCTCTCCAGGGCTTCTCTCTAGTGAATAGACTTGTGATCTTCTTTCCCTTCTGAATTCTACCCTAAGTTGTAACCATGAATAAAAATAATGCTGTTGCTCTGGAGTGAGCCTATTTTATTCCTCTGACTTGATGTAATGAAGTGCACTTATACTGAACTTGATTAAGTGACTGCATGCCTACACAGGAACTACTTAATCTTCATTATTATTTTAGAACTACAATGTCTATTTGTTACCAATGGTACTTGAGGATTTTCCATTTTACTATTATTATTATTTTTTAAATAGTATTTTTTTTTTTTAAGAGTAAGGGACAGTGAGATGGAGAGAGAAAATCAATTTTATTTAGTTTTTCATGTGGCTTTCATTGCTCTGACACTTCCTTGTGTTCGTGGTGCTAGGGTTTGAACCCTTGTAGTTGCATGTGCCAGGCAAGTGCCGCAACCGCTGAGTCACTGCTCCAGCCCCTTCCATTTTACTTTAGATAACTAAAGTTAAGAGTTTTAGTTTCCAACTCTGAATCATCTATCCAGAAAAATTTCTCCCTCTCGATACGATTAGCATAATGAATCTGCACTACTTATCATTATTTGGTTATAGCAAAGGGATCTAAAGAGTTTTTCTTTTAAAAGCCACCATAATATCAAAATGCGAGGCACAGAAGCATTTTGTATACCATAAAGTATTAAGTAAATATTGCACACCATATCACTATTGCCTGAGTTCTTTTGGAGGCTTATGGTATCCAACCCATAAAATATCTCTCATAATAAAAGGGCACTAAAACTCCTGTTAACATTTCTAAGAAAGATTTCAAATGAATGGGAGATAATATTAAGTAAATAGTAAGTAATAACAATCCAAAACCATGCCCTATTACTTTCTTGGAAAAAGTTTAACATGCATTAAAAATGCATGAATGCAGGAATGAATACTAGCCAATGCTTATGGATACTCTTTCTTCATCAAACATACCTGAGAGAAAGTACAATTAGTTACAAGCATTTTCTTTCCAAAAGACTCTTAAGAGAAGATAAGCAAAATTAATTTTTAAAATTGATTTTCAAAATATGTAATCGCCATAGAAAATGAATACCTGATCTCCAACTGTCTTCAACTACATGTTGGATAAGACCTCCAAGGAAAGGAACTCGAACCATTTCTAAGTGTTCCAAGTTTCGGGCAGATGCTAAGCCTGTTACCAAAGGGACATATTTCAAGGAATTTGTGGGTCCTGAAAACAGACAGACAGACAAACAAACAAAAAAACTTCAATAGAACCATGTAATTTGCCTTAAAGATGAATTTTCAAATCAGCATCTGAAATGAGAAGCTTATAAACTCTGTGTCTTAAAATGACTGAGAAACTGTCAGCTCTCTGAATCTGTATAATTCTTATTACAAATGAAAGTCAGTCAATCTGTTAACTATAATTTATTCAGCATAAGGATTTTTCAGTAACAATGGAGATACATGTAGTATGTCTTGTAAATACCTGAAGTCTCAATAATTTTGCGCTCAAAATAACTAAGGGGAATAAGCCAAGACGAAAATTTGATCCTTCCCTCAAGTAAAGAGGTCATTTAAATATCTCTTTATGTGACCAGTGTTACATTAGATACTATGGAAGATCACAAAAGACATGGTCTTGTCCATCAAAGGGCCTGCAATTGACATGGAGATAGAACATGAATAATTACAAAAGTATAAAAGCGAAAGTATTAAGTCCCAAAATAAGATCTGTCACACTGCATAACAAAGAAAAAGGAGAGAATTAGGTTGGAAAAGACAAACCCTGAAGGATATATGTAAGTAAAGAGAAAGAAGTATATATTTCAGGTAAAAATTAAAAAGAAATATAAGGGAAGACACTGAGGTGAAAGCTGTACAGTTGTATTAGACAATGACTAGGCACTGAAAGCTGTACAATTATGTTGGACAGTCAATAGGCAGATGTGACCAGAAAGGAAGGCATATAAAAGGAGTCAGAAATAAAGATATCAAGAGGGGTCCTGATTATTATGAACTTTGAAGCAGGCAATAGGAAAACTATAGGCTACTGTTCAGGGGAGTAATGTAAAAACAAGGTTTAAGGTAAATTAGGTTAGACAGTTATTTACATGCAGATGATTAGGAGACCACAGAGAAAAAGCAAGCAGACTAAAATTAATAAACTAACAAAATGTAAAAAAGTGCTTATAAGTAATACACAGATATAGTCTGCTTTTTTTGTTGCTGTTTTTCTTTTGTTTTGTCTTTTTGCTAAGATAAAACATAAACCTTGTTTCTAATGGGTTTAAAACAAGAAATACATTTATCTACAGAAGATGAGTAATAAAACAAACAGTAACAGCATAATATAATTTTATAACAAATGTAGCTATGGAGTTTGTTATAGAATATTTTAGAATAGTATATTTTAATTCCACCATAACTGTGTACCATTACCTGCACAGTTCCTCATGACAAAAGTTCTTAAGCTGATGCAAAGAAAGTCTTTAAACGGCTGTGGTTTAGTGAGTCTTACCCACTTCATATAAAGATGCCTTAGCATTGGGATACAAGGAATTTCAGGAACATTCACCCCTAAAGCACATATACAAAAAGAATAAACAAGAAAATCACAAAAATATTTGGTACTCTGATATAAGTTCAAGAGTTTACTTCTGAACAACAATTTATCTTTCAAGGGGATTTTTATCAGAACAAATTATATAATTAAAGTCCATCTAATTTGGCTTAAACAGGCTTGTAAAGAACAATTTATGCAAATCATAGACAAATTACTCTGTTAACTCTTTAGAAAAGGCATATGGGAAGATGGGATTTAAAAAGTATTTTCACATTTAATACATGTAAGTCTTTCTCATAACCCTATAACTCTTCTAGGGTATAATTGCCCAGAAGATATAAAATAAAAATAGGTTACTGAAAGCAAAATTGCAAAGATGAAAATGAAACATGTAATTTACATATTATGACTATCGATACCTACTGCCTACCAGTAAAAATAACCTTAAATTTCTCAACACAAGGTCTGGCTATCTGGGTTTAAATATTGTGGTTTCTAGAAGAGGGCCAATATATAAATCTTGAAAACCTCTTTTTACAAACATAAGAATCTTAAAGTCTAGTAAGTATGTGCTTGAAGCCAGCTTACATAGCTCTGGGAAAGTGAGAAATTTTACAATTACATATTTTAACAGTTCAAATTGATAAGGGTATTTTATGCCTCTGATCAATGAGTAGCTTAACACCAAAAATCATCTCCATAGAAGATTATATTTGAGAAAAAGGGAAGTATGAATGGGGGAGAAATTCAGGAGATGTGGAAGAAAAAAGACCAATTACTTATAAATCCTAAATGGGAAGAAGCATTTTGAGGAACTTGAACTTGCCTCTCAAGTGTCTAAGCACTGTAGGATTGAGAAAAGCCAAGGAACAAGTCTGTGAGACAAAACCAAGGATCCAGGCTAATGGTATTTAACAAACAGTCCCTGGCAGAACCAGCTTGATGTAACTTTTAAACTTCAGATGTAAGAGCCCTGTTAATAAGAATAACTAGAAGAAGAAAAATTTAGAATACTTCAATGGTAAGCTTCTTTAAAAAGCTAAACTGTACAGAATGTTCCTACTATAACCTGCCAAGCTTACTTCTTAACCAAGCCCTCACAAAGTAGCATGACTTAGGGTGAACTGCATATATACACTGTGTGGTCACAGATGGGAAGTAAAATTGGGAATGAGACCAGAGGAAGAAAAGCAGAGAAAATGAGTAAAGACTGAGAAACAAGAATCAGAATTTACAAAGTTGAGGTTTGTATCTACCACAAAAGTAGTGCACTGGTTGTACTGCCTAGGAAATCCAAGATAGTAAGGATTAGACAGATACAAGGACCGTTACATCCTATGCTTGCATGTTTTCCCCCAACCCCATTCTACAAACAAAGGACACAATTACCTACTTCCCGTACATGTTCATAGTTTTCAACAGGTGCACTGCCATCATACAGTTTTAAACTGGTGAATTAATCACATGAATTAATGTATTCCAATAAAACTTACTAGTATCTATATTTCCAATGAGCTGAGACAGGTATTGTGGAAAATATAGACAGAAACAATCTTTGACCTTACGGAGTTTATATTATAAACTTCAGGTATTATTATATTATCTAAATACTGAATCTCAAACTACTCAAATCCTTAATCAGAATCACTTCTGGATCTTATAAATGAAGGGTTGCTAAAGATCTTTACTCTACCTCCATAATTGTAAATCTTATTTATGACCCTACTCTTAATCATATCTGCTACCCTATCTTCCCATCTGACACAGTTTCTGAAATTTCCAGTTCTTTGGACCAACCTAAATATTTAGAATAATGTCTGGAACATAGCATATACTCAATACATAGACAACAAATAAAGTATAAATAAAATATTAAAAGTCAGGCTGTATCAGCAGGGATCACCCAAAAATCTTTTCAGCAATCTAAGCCAAAGGTGGTAAATTAAGTTTGAGAAAACATCTGCCATTATTTAGTTGGCTTGGAATTATGGGATTATAATGTCAAAGAATAATTAGATATAGAATGGACACTATGACCAATGCAAATAAAGTGCTTTTGGAAAAAGACTATCCAATTCCTATTTTTCAAGGAAAAAAATAAAAAGCAGAATTTTCCACTGGTTCTGGGTTGAAGAATATATGGTAATTTTTTGTTTGGAAAAAATACAGGTAATCTAATAATTGCCTAGGATTTTTTTTATTACCAATCTCTTAAATTTAGCTCTGTAATAAAGGAGCTAGTAGTTACACTTGGCTATTTAAATGTAAGTTAACAAACATTAAAAAAATAAAAAAAATCAGTTCTCAGTTTCACTAGCTACACTCCATACTCCTTGGGGCAATATAAATATAGCACATTTTTATCATCTCCAAAACACTATATTGGAAAGGAGGTCAAAGCCAGGATCATAGGTGCATATTATAATCAAAGGCAGAATTTTGATTTTATTTAGAAATAAAATAAAACTCTCAAACTACTCAAGAGATCTTCAAAAGGGGAACAGATTGCTTGTAGAGTAGTATTTCTTCTAAGGGGTTTTCATTGTGATATCTGAAATTTCGTACAACTGTTACAAGCATTTTTTTTTTTTTTTTTTTTGGTCATCATCAATCAAGAAAGCCAACTCTAAAATTCTTATTATTCCCTGTCAATCAGTATTCAGCTACATGGCATTTCAAGGAGTTACCAGTAACCCAAGAGTTTTAAGTACTCACCAACTAAATGCAAAGTTTGAATTTTGGCTCCTATGGGAATTTTCAGTTTATTTTCAGGAGGAATTGGAAATGCTCCATTACGGTTACGAAACTTCCCCAAAATATGAACATGTGGCATATATGTCCAAATGGATTCTACCAATTCCAAATGAGATGTTTCCACACCCTAAAAGATAATGTCAAAGCAAGCATAAGGTTTTTAATTTACTACAATGCTTCTCCTTCTGTATCATATGATACTAAGTATGAAGTGGAACTTTTAAATGTTTGTTATGGATAAAATCTGCATGTAAGTGAACAAATGCTATCATTCTTTTGATCCATTACTTCGTCAACCAGAGGACATATGACACTGTGCAATTTATCTAAACTCACAGAACTGTAGCATTTATCTAAACTCACAGAACTGTAGCAACACAGAATGTTCAACCAAGTGCACTCACCACCAAGTTTGGGCATGCCTGTAAAGCTTCTAGAACTCCTGGAATGCTAAAAGCCTCATGGCCCCTCACTCTTCGCCTCTCAAGGTATCGAGGGTGAAGGCCATACAGCTGTTCCACATCTGGCATCTTCTTCAAAAGTGTTAGAAAACTGGAATCTGTGAAGCCTGAGAAGTTAGGAAGCATTTAGGGTCAGGTTTATCTTTCTGTTTATGAACGTTTGTTAGGCCTGGTAATTTTCATCATTTTTTTTTTAAAAAAACAGTTTTAAAACTTTCCTAAGGCTAACATTAAAATTACAGCTAACAAATAGTTACGACAGAAGATATATTCCTTTAGTAACAGAGGGAATGTGTCAGACACTCCACTTGCTCTGAATTAATACTTTATAACTGAGGTTTTTTATTTGTTGCCTTTTTTGTTGTAATTACTTTTGGGGAAAAGAAATCTACAAGTAATAATACATTTACACAGATAACATGGACCTGTTTAACTGAAGGAAGGAAAGGGTTGACCTGCTCCCCTCTCCTGACCCCGAAGAGTCCTTTCTGGTCTGTAAAGCCTTCAGGGTTCTGCAGAACACTAAAAATTAACTAGGATATGATTTCTACCTTCAGGAGGTACACAGTTCCAACCTAATTTCCATTTCAAACTAGATTATCATATTTACTTCAATAAGTACTATCTTGTGTTTTTAAAACTATCACTCCCTTGTCATTTAAGATAGTTCATTCTTTTGAAAAAGACAGATTAAAGTTGGCTAAGTGAATAAGAGTGATCCAACCTGAGAGGTTCCTGAGCTGACAGTAAATTATCTATCTGGGAGGCCAGTTATGTTCTGTGGTAGGAATCATAAGATGAGAAAACAGAAAGGCAAGTGATGTCCACAGCAGGAGCTATTGGTTAATTAAGTAGGAAGACAGTGATATACAGATATTTTATTACTAGGCCTTGGAAGGCATGTGAAAGTCAATTATCTGCTGAGAGTTACAACTCTCAAAAATGAAACAAAAAGAGGCATGGTGACACACACCTGTAATCCTAGCAACTCAGAGGCCAAGGTAGAAAGACTACAAGCTGAGACCACACTCAGGAATTTAGTGTGGCCCTAAGCAACTTAACCAGACCTTCTCAAAATAAAAAAGTAGAAAGGGCTGGGCATATCACTCAATGGTAAAATGCCCTGGGTTAAATCCCAGTACAAAAATAGAATGAAATGAAGCCCAAAATACCAGGTGTCAAGTACTAAAGTTTTCAACAGTTGCTCTATTTGTATGGGGTTAACTGAGATATACTAATTTTAGAGTCACAAAAGTGAAGAGGAAGAGGGAACCATGGAAATTACTTGGTGTCTATACTTATATATAATAGTTCTTATTACTCTCTTGTAAAGTAACCTTTCTTGGTTGAACCAATCAATGCATTGACCATCCTACATGTTGTATGAATTATTCTCACAATACAATAAAAAGTTATTATCCTATTTACGAATGTAAGTTTTTTTCTTTTCTTTAAAGATAGAGATGGAGAGTGAGAGAGAGAAGTAGAGAATCAATTTTATTCATCTTTTCATCTGATTTTTGTTTCTGAGATTTAGTTGCGTATGTGGTGTTGGGGTTTGAAATGGGTCCTTGCACGACAGGCAAGCGCTGTAACCACTGAGTCACTGCTCCAGCCCCTACAAATGTAAAAATTGAGTTTAAGAGTGACCAAGTGGCAAAGCTGGGATTCAAAATCTAAGTCTAACCACTACCAATGTCTTATCTTCTTGTCATGCATTACATGGTGCTTTTCCATAAATGAAGAAAATTTTACTTTCTTTAGAGATACAAGACTCCCAAGAGATCACATACAGAAGCCACAAGTACTCTTATATAAAGAATCAGGTTTTAAATGCCACAGCATAAGCTAGAATGGCATTAGTGATCACAGGTGAGATGAACTTATTGAAGGCTAGAGACTGCTTCCATTCTCTTTGATACTCACTACAGAGATACTAAACCTTGGGCTCACAGATATTTATCACAGCCTCAAAGTCAGCAACCTGCATACGAATTCTTTTCTAATTTGATAAGAGGCAGACAGGTTAATGTCAAGATTGCATTGCACAGCAGCTCTGCTATCCTGCCTCCATATATAGCACATTAATCTCATTTCCAGAATTCCTGCTGGCCTAATTTCTATAAAAACAAATCTAACCTAAGAATAAGACAATCCTTTTCATGCTGCCCAAATATTTTCTTTTTATTATAAATGATCATTCTCATTTATAAAAATGAGATGAATCCTTTTCCCTTTGGATGGTTTTTGAATATTTGACTACAACTATGGTTTGCCTCCACTAAGCTACATTCTCACCTAAGGTCTTTGCAATGTTCTTCACAAGAAGGTGTATATTGATAATTACTCTAGCCAACTAGTAAGAGGTATTAGTTGACTCTTGAAGGGATACGGCATCCCAAATTGCACAACATGCTAGCATTTTGGAGGTAGCCGGCTCTGTGTCACAGAATAAAACAAGATAATTATCTCAGCTTTTTACTTCTGTTATAGCTTTCTGTTGTTGTTTCCCTCAGCCTCAACACATTTTCAAAGTCTCATGATCTGAATATCATAGGAAAAGTTTTAAAACTGCTAACCACAGTAAAGTGTACTGATTAATGGACTGGTGCTAACTGATAAGAAGCCTCAACCAGACTTTCATTATAATTTTTTTTTTTTTTTTTTGTCAGAGAGAGAGAGAATAAGATTTTTTTTTTTATTTGCTTTTTTGTCTTTCCTTTATTTATTTGTACATGTGGTGCTGGGGATCAAACCTGGGACCTTGCACATGCCAGGCAAGCATTCTACCACCAAGCCACTTCAGCCCATAATGCTTTCCTTTTAGGCACGTTTTATTAAGCTGGAGTCATCAGCTTGTTTTCCAGCTATCTCCATCTGTGATCAATTGTTGTGTTAGGCTGCTCAGTCTGTGTTATGAGTGAAGAACGCAGATCTGAGAATCTCTAAGACCTAAGCTGTTTGAAACTACTAAAGATTTGAAGTTCCAAGAGTGGAATTTTTGTGGCCTACCTGAGCAGCTTTGAAAAAAACAGATAAAATATTTGCTTAACTAGAGGGTGTAATTAAGGTATAGGGGAAACTATGATAGAGAAGGTCACCACTCACCATAAAACCTGTAACACAGAATAAAGGACATACTGCCTCATGTAACACATATATACTTAAGTTAAGGGCTCAGTAAGTGTTCTCCATTCATATGTGTGAAGCAGGCTGGTGCAGCCTCAAGGATTAGGAAGGGAAAATAGCAGACCACTAAAATAGTAAAACTTCAGGCAAAATGCATTTTGCCAACCTAAAACCAATGTATATAAATTGTGTAAAATCTTGCCTCCCCTAAATACAAGGTGACTTAGATTGCCTTTCTCAAGAAAAGAAGCCACATCTTATGGAACCATATTAGGTTTCAACAGTACCTACAGGTTAGATGTACTTACCACTCGGCATATATTCCCACCACCGCCCTGCACAGAGATCCACAACCCTCACAACTCTCAGATACAGGGTCACTGCTTCCTTTAGCTTCCGGGAAAGGCATTCCATACACATGATATCCTGCAGAGGGAGGTACCTTTATGAGAGAAAGAAACTCATTTTTATCAAATAGGTAAGCACTTCCTTCCTTTCTACAGTTATTTTTTTTTTCCCTTCCACTGTTCTCTTACCCCTCCAACAATAATTAGACTCTGGGAAAATTCACAATTCGCAGGACTTTGAGTTTGACATCCAAAAGGTCATAAAGTTTTTTTTTTTTTACTGAAAACAGATAAGTAAGCAAATACTGAAGTGTACAAATAAAGTACTGAACTTTCTTCATGGGGCATTTGATAAAATCTGCCTTTCTTCTTTATTTCATGAACAAAGAATATTTGTAAATAAACAACAAGAAAAAAAGCAATGAAAGGGAGGAAGAAAAAAATTTCAATGTATTTCGAAGTATGATAAGGTAAGTTAAAGAAGGATCATATAGAACCAATTAACTTGAACATGATCAATATTATTTGGCAACTTTTACAGATCCATCTCCTATAATCACTCTGTTCCCTTTCAACTATTCCCACCCCTTGAAACTCTATTTTCTTCATCAATAAATATGTGCACTAATTTAACAGTATACAGGTTCTTTTCATAGATTTTTTACTTTTAAGGTGATGTACATTAATAAAAGTATCGCATGTGCATTAAATAAAGACACTTCATCTGAATCACAATTTCCTCTTTCCTAATCTTTACCCCTTCCTTCCTGAAACTTTCAATTAACCTCTATTTTTGTTGTTTTGAAACACCAATACATATTTTGACATATCAGAAAATCTTATGTCTTTTTCTTAATACCCCTCCACACCTACCTAATTGATATTTTTTAAAAAGTAGAAGTCATCCTTATTGAGTATATATTGAATCACACACACTGTACTCTACTCACTGTTTCACAACCATCTTACAAGGTAAGTAGCTGGCAACTCTTTGCCACACAGCTCTCCCTGCCCAGGCCATTTTCTTCGCCTCTCTGTCCAGCTATATTCCTGGCCCTCTGGCTAACAGCTGACTCTGGCCAATGGGAGGTGCTAGATAAGAGGGCTGGAGGTGGCAACACTGGCTTTCTGCTGCTGCTGGTCTCCTAGATGAATTCCACAACATCCCTTACTGGTTCATTCAACCTTATCTACACCACTATAAATACGCCCTTCATTAAAACTATCTTCGAATTCCAGGTGAGTATATCTTCTGTTATTTCCTGGATTCCTCATTGATTTGGTAGATGCTGTTATTATGCCATTTTACAAGTGGTGAAATTGGCTCAGAAAAGTTAAACCTGAAAAAAGTCACAGAGCTAGGTAAGTGGGAGGAAAGGCAGTGATGTCAGCACAGTTTGGTCAGACTCAAATTTCTAAAAATTATGCTAATTCTAGAGGGAAAGTATATCTACACAAGCTGAGTATCTCTCTGCTCCATTTCTTTCTATTGCTGGCCTTTTGCTCTTCCTCTGTGAAACTATTTAAATAAAGAACCAAATCAAATGAAATTTTCTACCATAAAACATTACAGTCAGCTACAACTTATAGTCTCTACAACTAAGAAGTAGAATAATTATAAGAAACTACATTACTACACATTTTATAAGCAATGAAAAAACATAGGTTTTCTAAATCAGATTTTGCCACTTGATATTTTTTCTAAATAACTGTTATCCAAAACAATTATTATTAATTTTATATTTCCTTAAAAAAACAGATGAGTACAAAAATATAAATGAAGATGATCTGACATCACATTTGCCCTAGAAAAAATATGATTTTCTCTTAATAGACATGTAATTAAAAAGTTGGAGGAATTCAAAAGGGATATAAAAATTATATTTAACATTTTGGAAAAGATGCAGTTAGCTTAGCAGATATAGCACTTTTTTTTTAAAGGAAGGCCAAAATTTTCTTATTTCATCAACGTGTTGTTACTACACATCTACAATAGGAGTCCTCAGATTAAAAAAAAAAACAAAAAAAAACTAGGAACCTAAAATTAAAACAAAACTCAATCTGTTTGTTTTTAGAACAAACATATTATACAAGTTCCAGAACTTAGCTTATTTAGTTCATGGTTCTTATATTCTGTTAATTTGCTACATGTTTTCTTCATTAGAACCAGGGTAATATCCTTCTACTTGAATCTACCCTTTCCATTTGAAAGGGGTCTGTTGAAATGTAAAATGCACCCCTATTTACTTTCAATGTAAAACATGTCCAATTTGCTTATAGTACATCCTAGAACTTCAAAATTGAGATATGATATTTGTATATCTTTATGGCACACAGTATGATAATTTAATAATGTATATAGTATGTAATTATCAGTCAAACAACACCTACCACCATCTCTAGATGGATGGATTTTATGTATACTCTACTTTAGAATTTTAATGGCATTATTGTTTAATTGATACATTTAGAATTTGGTTCTAAAATACAAGATCAGCACATACTTTGACTTTTTTCCCCAGGTGGTTTGTAGGCTATGACATCAACAGTGAATAATAATACACCATCCTTCCTTATTGATGTGAATACTAATTTTATAATAAACTAGATTTCCATATGTATTTGAATCTACATATGGAGGCTATGTTTGTCTGTTCTGATTATCTGGGTATCTTCATCAGCACCAAACTGAAAAGTTACATATTTTATAAGGTATTTGAACATCTCGCAGGGCTAGTTTTTTTTTTTTTTAAATGAAATATTTGGCTACTCTGACAGATGAACCTTGTATCATTTTGATATACTAAAAAGCTATTATTTGGGGCTGGAGCTGTGGCTCAGTGGTTACTGCACTTGCCTTGCAGGTGCGAATACGCGGGTTCAAACCCCAGTACCACGTACACAAGGAAGTGTCTGAGCAATGAAAGTCCATGAAAAACTAAGTAAAAAATTGATTCTGTCTTTCTCTCTCTCTCACTGTCCCTCTCTCTTAAAAAAAAAAGCTATTATTTTAATTAAGCCTTTTATTTCTAGACAGAATTAAAAAAGACTATACTGTGTCACAGAATAAAAAAATTGCTTATGAACACTCATACAAATTTATATTACAGAAGAAAAATAAAGTACCCATGATTCCTTAAAGTAACTATTATCACTATTTAAAAACCTTATAATCTGCTAAAATTCAATGCATTTCTTTGTACTTCATATATGGAAATTTTTTCTAGGTAAATAATCTAATAAACCAAGATGCTTAGAAAAGTTGATTGTAATTATAACTGCAGAAAAGAGAAAACTGGTAACAATCTAGATGTCAGATAATAAGGGAAATGGTTTTATGTCAAATATACGTTTATAGAAAGCAGTAACTAAAATGATAACGAAAACCATGCAGCAATATGTAAAAAGGCATAACACAATAACCATTGACACTGATCAAGCATTTATGCCATGCAATGTAATGAGTACTTTAAAACCACTATTCTCACTGAATCTGTACAGTAATGCCTTTCTATTATTGTCCACAGCTGGTAAATGATGGACCTGGGATTCTAATGTGGGTCTCTAGCTCCAGAGAGGAAATACATTAGAATTTATTTATTTGAATGGTGTAAAAAGGACAATTCCTCAAAAAAGAAAGCAATGGAAACTGGAATGACTGATACTTTTTTGTATGTTTATTTGATTATTGTTATAATGCAGTGTGAGTAATAACTAAATTTTAAAGTTTTAACACTTTGCTGTTAATCACAAACAACTTTAATGTGTTACTGCATATAGTATGATGGGGACTTTTTCACAAAGTTTTTGTTTTAATCAATTATGTATATGTGCATACTGAGCAAAAGGCATCTCTGACCAGAGGTGATAATCAAAGTCAGAAATACTGCCTTATGTTGCACACACAGGTAGTTTCATAAGCCAACAAGTCTGTCAATCAATAAAAATTCTAAGAAGCCTACAAATGTTAATCCAGAGAAGGAAGAGCTTTCCAATAGAACTTTGGAAAATTCTACTATGTGGCTAGTGGTCTGGTGCTATCCTGTATAGTAGCCACATTTAATTACTAAATACTTGAAATGTAGTTACTGCAACTGAGAAATTGGATTTTCACTTTCTTTAAATCTACATGCCCCATGTAGCTAGTGGCTGCCATATTAAACAACATAGAACTACGGTTTGCTTTCACATTTACATTCCAAGTAGGTGGAAGTCAACCAAACAAAATCTTACCTAAAAATATGACAAAGTACTTCATGTGAAAGTTGATTCATATAGTCCTTTGTTTCATCTGATATTGTTTCCTCTGGGATTTCACTGTTCATGAGACATGTTTTAACACTTTTCTTTCGTGGTCCCATTGCTGTGTTGTCTACAGTATCAAAGAACAAATCTCCCCTTTTGTTTATTTGAATTCAAAGCACCTGAAAAGCAAGCAGAGATGAGAGTGGACTAAAGAAGCATATCAAGTCCAAACAGAATTATTCCTGTTAAAACCTAGGTAAAGGGCTGGAGCGGTGGGTCGGCGGTTCCAGCGCTTGCATGGCATGCACAAGTACATGGATTCAAGACCCAGCACCATGTACACAACTAACTGTAAGAGCAACGAAAACCATGTGAAGAACTCAGTGAAAATTGATTCTGTCTCTCCCTCTCTCTCTCACTGTCCTTCTCTCTTAAAAAAAAAAAAAAAAAAAACCTAGGTAAAATGATGTTTATTTTAAAATACTGATAGGCAAATGTACTGTAATGATACATACCATATTCAAATTGAGAAAATAAATCTGTTCTAATAACATCTTTTTCTGAAGAGTAGTTAAAAGATTATAAATATGCATTATTTAGAATAAGTAAAAATCTAGGAACTGACTCATTTTCAAATTTGTACTCTGCACTTCCTAGCTAATTCAGTTAATTTCTCCAACCGCCAATTTCTTTACATGTTAAGATCATTAAACTAGGAAAACCAAGCCCCTTCTAGCTCTGGGAGCTTGAGATTTTCAACACACATTCAAAATAAATGTGCGAGAGCATATGTGAATTAACAAATAAATTAATAAACCTCCTTTTCAACCTGTACCACATCCTCCATCTACAATGCCATTAGTACTAGGGAAACCAATATTTCTTTACGATGTTTCTAACACAACAGAAGGAATGCAGAGGTGACTCTGGGGTTCTCATTCTCAATTTGCTACACATTACTTCTATGAACTTGAATCAACCTTTTAAAATTTTCATTCTTCTACCTATAAAAATGAAGGAATGAGGCTACAACAATGAGTCACAGAACCCTTTATAATACGATAAAAAAATTACAGATTTTTCTCCTCAAAAAATATAGTTTCAGAAGAAGAATGGAAAAGTCTTCCTCCCTCTTTTGGGACTATTAAGAAGTTAGTTTATTTTTGTATCACATTACATTTTATTTTTAAAATAAGCCCCAGTGAGAGACAAAGGAGGAAAAGTAGAGGGAGAAAATGTTGGGAGGAATGTGGGGGGGGGGTAATGGGATGAGTGAGCACCCAGATATTTTGTTCTGTTGTTCAGCACTTGGGAGCAACAGCCCATCAAATTGTTTGTAAACAAATATGTTATCAGTGGTAGTTCAGATATAGAACAATTTATCGGAAATGTTGGGCTTCTCAGCATTAATGGCATTGTAGATGGAGAAGTTGGCATAGGTTGACAGCTGAAAGGAGGTTCATTCACATATGCATTAATTCAGACATACCCTCACACACTTTATTTTGAATGCTGTATCTAGCATTGTGAACAAAGGACTCTGGAGACAAGTGAAAACTGATTATCAAGTAACCACGCAAATAAGCTTGGAATTATAAATGAGACAAGTGTTATAAAGTACACACAGTTTTAAAGCAGCATATAACAAGAGAGCCTAAGTCACTAATGTTATTTCTAATGGACAGTGGAGATATTATCTGTAGGAAGAACAGGAATTAATAGTGCAAAAAGGGAGTAGAGGGAAGAAAGGAAAAGCATTCTTCAAGGTGCACACAGCATGTGCTGACAGTGAGAAAGAATCCACTTTAAGGAACTGAAACAAAAGCAAAGGTTTTATGGTATAGAGTGTGACGAGAAAAAGGAAGTGTGAAGAGGCTGAACTGCTAGCAGGGTTCTTCATCTTTAAGGAGGGGAAACTATTAAAGGGACCCTGAGAGTGAAAGGGGAGGTGCCATACTCAGGGAGCTCAGGACCACCTCAGAAGGGAAAAGGACACCAGCTGGGCAGGGATTACTGAAGTACATGGATTCCTGGAGTTCCTTCGCTTTAACTGGAAATGAGAACAAACTGCTGAGCTAATTAAATACTCATATTTCTTATGCCTGCAAATGAATGTGTGCGTGTTCTGGTCTCTTCCTTCACTGAAAGATTATGTGTTGTTACTTCTTGCAGGTATTGGTGGGTGTCAGCATGCTTGTGTCTCCCTGACCCCTATACTTACTTACTTTAGTCACATATCCCTAATTTGTTGCTTCTACCCAACTATGCCTGAGAAGTCAGAGAAATAAGATTTTAGAATCATGTGCAGATTTGTGTCATCAGGCACCTACCTAGTGGTATGGGCCTAAAGAATTCTAAAGGAGCAGGATCACAAGTTATGGTACACTGAATTTGTGACATCTATTTTCACTTCTTAGAAGCTAACTTAGGTTATTCATTGTATTTTGGCTAAAAGACCTCTGGAGAAAAAATTTATATTGGAAACTACCTACAACTAAGGTATACCCACCCGCTTCTAATTATATCACAACCCACCTTTTCCTGTTTGCTCCCCCCTCCCCCCAATTAATCTTCCCATCTTACCACAGGTCTTGAAACTGCTCTGTGGTCATTTTGAACTTCCAATCATCAAAGCCAATACCTTCTATCCAGTCCTTCCCATCTGACCTGTCATATGGGGTGCTGTCGACCACTGCTTCTTTGAAACTCTCTCATCCTTCTGTTCCCAGGTCCTCTTCATTCTTCTATGACCACTCCTCAGTCTCCTTTGACAATTACCCACAAGCCCTCTTCTCTGGCCAGCTATATCCTTTCCCAACTCTACCTCCTTCCTCTCCAGAGCTCTGACCTTTATTTTCTTGTGCCTGTCAGAAATGTTCACCTTGCACCTTGAACATCCTTCAAATGTATCATATACCCAAACTGAACTCTCTACCATCACAAATCTCCCTCCCTTCTGTAGTTTACTAAATTCCTAAATTATAAACTTTAACATTATCCTAAACATACTCTGATCTCTAATTTACCAC
This sequence comes from Aplodontia rufa, assembly GCA_004027875.1. Classification (NCBI taxonomy): domain Eukaryota; kingdom Metazoa; phylum Chordata; class Mammalia; order Rodentia; family Aplodontiidae; genus Aplodontia; species Aplodontia rufa. The sequence goes on from PVKS010000530.1 coordinate 146,006, forward strand.
TTGATGGGCTACATTTATCGACATACACAATACTGTTCTTGCATCCATCCCACTGGCTTTCAGGATTCTATCCAACCCTCAATGGCTTCCTAAATGATGCCCACTACTGTGTCTCCAGATCCTAGCCTAAAGCCTAGTATAGCAGACTTTCAGGAAGTTATTTGCTGAGTAAGTAAATGCTTAACATGTCATATTCCACACTGAAGTTAGAGCTATCTTTTAAAAATATTTCTGATTTCATGTTAAGTGAAAAAAGCAAGATATAGAAAGAATATGTCTGATGTATGATCCCGTTTGTTTAAAAGAAAAAGGACAAATACGGGTGTGTTTATACATGTTATTTTTGAAAGGACCCATGACAAAAAACAGAAGTCACCTCTGAGGAGTGAGGAAAGAGGTTTAGGAAAATTAGAAAAAACTTTTACAACTAACTTTATATTCCTCTCAATTATTTGAAAATTTAAAATCAGCCATGAGTATTGTATTTCGTAAAAACTAAACAAAACATAACAAAGAAAATAATGGAATCCTGGTTCCTAGTGGATAAAATCTCTCTAATCTAGTTTCAAAACAATATCTTTCCAATTTCATCTTTCAACTCTTACCACTTGCTCCTCAGTATACACACTGCAATGGAATCAGTATCTTCTCAATTCACCCCCAAAACATTGGTCTTTCTTTGCTATTAACTGTGGCTGGAATGCCCTTCATTTCCTTTTTCTGCCTAGAAAACTACTTATCAGTCTTTGAAATCTGCTTATATGTTGTCTTCTGTGACCATGTCTACTTACTCCTTCACCAGAGCTCCCTGTGGAACTTAAGTTAAGCTTCTATAGTAATTTGTGAAGTGCTTTATTGGTCATGTTTCTGCCAGGAAAAGTATCTTACGCTTGCCTATTGTGATAATGAGTCCTTGCTCAAATATGTCTGCTGTATGAATATCCATCAGTCTTTCCATTATCCTACAAGCATCCACAACAGCTTCAAGGCTGCTGCTAAGAACCATTTCATGCTCCTGTGAGCACTATTTGCCACCACAGCATTTAATCTCAGCAACAAGCCTAACCCAGGTGACAATTCAATCAGATTTTATTCCAATAAGGACAGACATAACATGCAGCTACCCTGTAGCATGCAAAAGCCTCAACAAAACTACTACCTAGCATAGACCAACCCACTAAGGATGACCTACATGTTCAGTTCAATCCTCCAGCTACTGTATGTTAGCACAGGGTTCAGCTTTAAGACTCGTAACCCTTCATAGATTCCATGCTCTTGATTCCTTCTTAGCCCTTCTTCCTTCTTTTGCTTCACCAAATCCACAACACTAAACTAAAACCTTCCTCTTATGATTCCAAACGTTTGATTATTCCTTGTAATTTTGTACATCATATTTAGTAACCCCAATGTGTAACCTACACTTAAATATTTAAACTAAATAGTATCCATCTTAAATTTACAAAATTTCACTTGTCTAGAACTCAAAAATTTACTCACAGAAATGACATTACATAATATTAGACAGAAGTTAGGTCTCCAGCAAGACCACACAAATCTATTTAACCTACAGTCTACATTGGCACTACCAAAAATAAAAAACAAAACAAAAAACCCTAAATTAGCAGGACTAATACAATTTTAAGTAAAACTAAAATTTTATTTCCTATATTGTGCCTAGAATAGAAGACTTGGTCTTATTGCTACCTGCTTAGCAGGTAGAGCAGGGACTCTTCTGCTGTAAACCTCTGTTGGGGAAGGGGAGTATGGAGATGAAAAATGGGATAAGATCAGCCAGGAGGTTGACAGGTGAGGACCTATAGCCAGGGGGGAAACCAACAGCCCTCTTCAGACCTACCTTCCCAGTAGGTGTCTCTGAAAATGTTTAGGAAATAAAAAACTTCCTTACTAAAGGACTTAATTATTTTCTGTTACTCTCCTCAGTCTCAAAGTCATCAAAGCTGCTTCAAATAATGATGGCATCATCTTTAATTTCTTTTCCTGGCAGTGGGAAAAGGAATAAAGAAAGCCAAGTGAGGACAAGAGAAAACTGCCATGACAGACTAGCCCTCTGTTTGCTTTCCTTGTCACCCCTTTTTCAAAAATATCACCATGCCACTAAACATTCTGCCTTCACTTGGAAAACTCAGTAAGGTAGGTAGGGAAGGTTCAAAACAGTAGCAGCTTAAAAGAGAAAAACTGAAGGAAGGAAATTTCAGCAGCAGAAAACGATGATGAGCTGTAAGAGGCCTAGCAGAGTAGTTATGGAGGGAGAGGGACAGGTGAGTATAAATAACAGGTGCATATAAATAGGTGAAGACTCTTTGGAGTACCAAGTGCTATTTCTAGCATAAACCAAGTTCTAGAGGCCTGGATTCTAAACCTCAAAGAAATGCCCATTCTGATAGAATTATAGAGTCAATCAGAATGTTAAAAGTTGAAGAAGCCCTTGGAGACAACCTAGGCACACACTTAGTTTTATGAATTACAAACCCATCTAAGTGTGATGAAAGTTGCACATTCTCTCCCTAGGCTCATGCAAGCAGAACTACAAATACAATTTCAGTGATCCAGAGATATTTAAAGATCCCTAACCAAGACTGACTCCCTAAATTTTCAGATGGACAAACAGAACCAGAGAGAGTAAGTCAATAAGTTAATTGCCCAGGGTCACATAATAACTGTTAAAGCACAGGATGGGATTCAAACTTCCCAGTTTATACTACATACCCTATCATATAAAGTCAATGCTGTGTCACTACAGCTGTCTCCCAGCATTCCAGAGCTATGCCCCAATGCTTGGAGATGGGCTTTGGGGTGTTTTGAGAGAAATACCTCTGACCACACCCTTCTTCCTGATATAGGGTTTTTGTGCTGCATCTAATTTAGGCTCCCATATGGTAGCCTCTAGCCACCTGCGTAGCCTAGTCATTCCATGGCTGCTTGTTTAGCAGATCTTAGCAAAAGGAAGCATCACTTTTGCCCTAGTGTCCCAAGTACATTCTCACACCTAAATTATTTGTAAATATTTTTTAAATCAGAAATCTTAAAAAAATGTTTCTAAGGAGTGCTCTTCTTCCATCCTGTTTGTTCAAATATCTTCCTTATCCCATACCCCTACAGATTCACTTGCATTGCTCCTGAAACTATATGTCTTTTACTCCTTCACGCTTAAAGATATCTCCATCTCTTATAGGGAAGCACCATTTCCTTGCTTGTAAAATCACGTTTCTCTCTCTCTCATTTTTTTTTTTTAAAGAGAGAGAGGGAGGAAGATGGAGGGAGAGAGAGAGAATGAGAATCAATTTTATTTATTTTCTCATCTGGCCTTTATTTCTCTAACACTTAGTTATGGTGCTGGGGTTTGAACCCAGGTCCTCGTGCATGCCAGACAAGCACTCCAACTGCTGAGCCACTGCTCCAGCCCCAAGTTTTTCTTTTTTTAAATACTCTATTTGTATCAAAAATGTTTTAACACTTATGGTTCATAATTCTGAAAATCTCTGATTCCTCTAAAAATATTTCTCTAAATCCATCACAACGAAAAATCTTCCTATATTTCTTCAATCTTATCAACAACCTCTTCCATCCCTAACTTATTCTACAAATTATTCCTTTCCTCAGATAATACTAGGTGCTCTGGAACCTGTGTTTGTCTCTTACTAGCACTTCATAGGGAAGAGATAAAACAACTTATCTTACAATGGACCAGATATTCAGGATCTCCTGTAATATTTTCATAATTCTGAATCAAATTCTCATTCTGTATCTAATCAATGACAATTCTCTGGGTGGGGGGGACCCAACTACTTCTCTTGGTTACTATTAATTATTCATCCATCCCCTCATTTAATTTTTTTTAACTGTCTATTAAATACTAGCTGATAGTCTTTCTCCCTAGGAAGCTGATAATCTTAGAGTGGAACAGTCCATTACAACTCAAATTACTTTTCATTACCCTCAACTGAAAAAATTCTCTCCCACTTAAAACTTTCCAGTGTCCTCAATGATCCCTAAAGGACTCCCCTACTCTTCAGATTTCTAATGCCTTTCTTTAGTTTTTATTGGCATCAACTTGGAATATCAAAGTAATCTTGCGTGTCACTTAATTAATGTTAACTGAACATTTTGAGTATCTACTGCCTAGCAATACTCTTTTGCCTAAAGAGACGACACACCACATTCACCAAGCTTCTCAAATAAGAAACCAAATCAAAACACAGAATTATGGTGCTGAAAAGGGCCTAGGAATCATTCGTGTGACCTTCATTTTACAGATAACGAACGTGAGGCCAAAGAGGTGGACATGCCCAAAGGAAGGATCCAGGCCTTCACTCAAGTTCATGTTAATTTTATGTCATTATACCACCTAACTTCATCAAAACTAGTTTTTTTCTCTTTCTCCTATACTATGCATTAGTATCTCTTTGACTAAAGATAACAGTATATACCTCTGGCACACAGTCATTTAAACAAACATGTCACATTTATATTTATAACCAAAGAGGACATCAGAATTGCACCATTACAAATTTTAGAGAGTGACTGAACTTTCAGGATCATCTAAACTAGTAATTCCTAAAATGAAAAGTTAAAAATTACAAGCATAGATTTTTTTAAATCTATAACTACATAATTCATTCCCTCCATACCTCAATATTTTCCTCCCCCATAAAATCATAGCTTTAAAGCACCATTATTTTGTTCTTCAGTTGTGCTGGAGAGAATAAAGAATTTAAGAACCAGTGACCTATCCAACCTTTTCTTTTGACAGATGAGAAATCTCAAGTAGAGAGACAAGATTTGCCTAAAATTAACCATCAAATAAATAGCAGCTTTAGGACAAAAACCAAGGTCTCTATTTTTCACTCTGGAGTGACTTATACTGCCGATTTGGGTTTATAAAAGAAAGGTTTCTGGGCAGAGCTTCCTATTGCACAGGAATCTCTTTAAGTGCCCAGCTGCCTTCCTCCAGCTTGGAATCTGGAAATAAACACTGTGGACATCTCTTATCAGCTTAACTCCTGGCTATGCAGGGCGCAGGATGGGCGTGCTTTTCAGGTCTAAGGCTCCCTGAAAGGGGAATTGAGAATACGATTTTTAGGCTGGCAGAGGCAACAGAGGCACCCAATACATTTATTTTTGAGACAGACTGACTGGTAGTGGACCTGTACAAGGTCACATAGTGAGCAGGAGGACCAGGTAAAACTAGAACTCAGAGCTTCTGATCCTCAGGCGTGGCAGATTTTCAAAGATGTATTCCTTGCATCCTGCTCAGGAGCATCTTCTCGGTATACCGACGACAGGCCTTCCACAATTTACAGGCCCAAATACCGACGTAAGATTAAAATCGTGGCATTCGTGATGCCCCGGGCGAGGGGGAGGGCAGAAGTTGATCAGTCTAAACCTCCCCTTTTGTTGAGGAAACCGAGGCCCACAGAGGGCTCTGCACGCTGGAATCTTGGGCTAGAGGCCACCCCGCAAGCAAGGCCTACATTCGACCCCCGCTTTCCTGGGAGCTCTAGGCCCTAAGGGGCCCAGAGACCCGTAGACCAGGCAGTTGGGAGTCCCGGACCCGCTCATCTGGCCGCCGCTGCCCCGCCTCAAGCATCCCCGGCTTTGCCTCCCGCCTCACACTACCCGACCCCCTTGGCCCCCGCCTCACCTACGCCGGCCCTCCGTCTGTTATTGTGGTTGAGAGGGAGGGAGAAACGCGACAGACACTTCCCGCGGCCCCCACCGCCTAGGCGCTTCCGCTTCCGCCGCCGCTCGGGCATTCGGGAGTGTTGTCATCCGGGGCTGGGCTTGGGCTTGCTGTGTGAGTCCATATTGGGTGTGGATTATCGCGTCGTTGTTTGATAGCCATGTTGAGTGTGGCATTTCCCCCAACCGCCTACTACGGGTACTTTTTTCTCTTAACCCTGAAGCTCCAGGCCGGAAGCCCCTTGAGTCTGTTGAGCAGGAACCAATGGTTGCTCATCAGGTAGGTTGATCTTCAGTTTGCCTGATCACTGTGGCCTTGGATAAGGTTTTGGACCTCATTTTTGTCATTTGCAAAATGAAAAAGTCCTAGTAGAGAATTTTTTCCCAGAATTTCTTTTGGGTGGGGAGGTACTCGATGATAATATTAAATCATCCCTTCTGTGATTTTGAGACATTTTCTCTGCCTGTAATTAGTAGTATTTTACAGCCCAAAGGGCATTCACTTCAGTGTCTCATTAAAGACTTTTTACCCAAGACATATTGGCAAAAATTAGTTTAATCTTTTTTTCCTTGTTTAGCAGAGAATTATCTCAGTAGTTGACTGGACGATGTCACATAGCAGGACTAAAATCTGGATTTTAACCTTGCAGATCCCATGTTTTACTTTACATGCATGTAACTAATATGGGCTAAAATCCGTAGGTTTAAGTAGGTACAAATATCCATGAGTAGGTACAAATGTGCATGGAAGCCCCATAAGACACAATTTGACAAGATGTAGGAGTAACTAGTCCGTGATGTTGGAGAAGAAAGAACTAAAATAGCTTAGGGGTTGCTTGTCCCTTGGTCCATTGATCTCAAGCCTTTTGGTTCTTCCCCTCTCTCCCTATGAGGTTTGCTGCCCTAGGTTTGAGCTTGTCTTAGGCAGTTACATTTCTGACTTCACTGCTCTGTTAAACCATGTGTCTTGATGTGGGGCTCTGGGAGGAAAAAGAGAAAAGCAAAACCTCATCATAGCCAAAGTGTATTTATCTTAATCCTAGCTTTCATATTGCATTCTTGTGCTGAGTGAATATACTTTTATTCTCATCTTGTTTTATATTTGAACTCTAATAAGTGAGATGATAATGGCCTTCTGTTTCCAAGTGTTCTGAAAAATAGAAATGGTATATGAAAGTGTTTAGTGCAAGACCTAGTGTGTACAGAAGGTATCCCATAAAGTTTATTTCAGCATAATTGAAATGAATTTTTGATTCAATTGAATATATTCTTTCATTTGATTACCATCCCTCCTTTTTGAAAAAGCACTAATAAGTCAGAAATACTCATGAATGAGGTAAATTTCCTGGTTCAGAAAAGGAAACTATATCTAAAAATCATTGTAGGTGTTTAATGGATACATTTTCTCTACAGTGAAAAGGTACACAAAATTTCCAGTTTCTCCACATCCTCTCCCTCTTTTGTTTTTTGTAAAGTAATGTTTACTTTACAATACAGTGCCTGCCGTTGAAGCAAACATACCATAAAGGTTGGCACTTATTTGTTTGTTCAGCAATCGCTTTCCTTCAATATTTTTCAGTTACTTCTGATAGATGAAGTATCAGGGCTCATTTCTTAGCTTACATTTCTGAAGTTCATTTTCAAAATGCCCTAAATTTTCTCAGGTTCCATAATGATATCCAGTGAAAGGTTGCTGCATATAGGAATTGCCATTTCAAAACAAACCCAAGGTGGTAGTAGTAGGTCAGGAAGAACGAAAAAAAGAATTGTTTTCATGGTGTTTTTAAAAAATGTTTTTGCTTTTGCATTCCTTTAATAATGATATCACTCTACCAATCGTTTAAATACACTATCAACATTTAACTCTTATGAACACTGTTTGAGATATCACTGGTTCCATTTTATAGGTGGGACAACACAGGTTCAAAGAGGTCGTCTTTTGTTAACGTTCAAACACTAGCAAATTTTGAAAACTGGGCTAAGTTGACTAAAACCTGTGATACTAATTATTAAATTATGTACTTGTAATATTTTCCTCTAAATAACAATTTGATTAATCTTTTTGAAGCATGATATGGGTCAAGTCAATCTTCAAGTCAAATCTTCAAAAAATTTCCAGTGGCATGGCCATCCAAAGCAGCTGTTAGGTGATAACTCAAAGTGATTTTGATTTGTATTTCTCTGATGATTAGTGATCCTGAATAGCTTGTCGTATATCTGTTGGTTATTTATATGACTTCTTTGAGGAAATATCTATTTAGTTTTTTGGCCTAACTTTTCTTTTCTTTCTTTCTTTTTTTTTTTTTTTTTTTTTTTTTTTTTTTTTTTTTTTTTTGGTATCAGGGATTGAACCCAGGAACACTTAAGCACTAAGCCACATCCCAGCCTGTTTTATTTTTTATTTTGAGACAGGGTCTCACTAAGTTGCTTAGGGTCCTCTCTAAGTTGCTGAGGCTGAGTTTGAACTTGTGATACTTCTGCTTCAGCATCCTGAGCCTCTAGCATTACAGAGGTGAGCCACCATGCCCAGAACTTGGCATAACTTTTAGTTGGGCTGTTCGTTGGATTTTTGCTATTGAGTTTTAGAAGTTCCTTGCAGTCTTTTGGATACTCACTTTATTTAAAAAAAAAAAAGATAGCAAGTGTTGTGAAGCATATAGAGAAAGAATCCTTGTGCACTGCTGGTCAGAAAGTAAATGGATGCATTCACTATGTAAAATAATACAGAAATTCCTCAAAAAATTAAAAATAGTAGCAATCCTACTTCTGGGTATATATCCAAAGCAATTTAAATGAGACTCTCAAAAACTTATTTTATTGTATGCTGTAACTTTATTTGCAATAACCAAACATGGAAGCAAACTGAAACAGATTTCCAGGTATGTGTGAGGTATGAGTTTGTAAAGATGAACCCAACTACTATCTATAACTATACAGCCCTAATAATAAAAAAATTTAAAGCAACCTAAATATCCAATATAAGATAAATAAGGTAAAAAATGTGGGATGTATGTATGATGGAATATTATTCAGCCTGTCATTTGTGTCAGCATGAATGCATCTGGGCCTTATGTTAACTGAAATAAGCCAGACCCCCAAAAATGCTACAAAATATTCCATATATGATGAATCTAAATTATGGAAATTTATAGAGGCATCCAGTTGAGTAGTTACTGCCAGACACTGACAGGAAGGAAAAATAGGGAGGTATTAACTAAAGGATACAAACTTTTGGTTATATGAGGTTAAGTTTATAATCTCTATACTCAGAGTTCTTATATAGTACTATATCATATACTTGAAAATTTGCTAAGAGGGTTGATCTTATGCCAAGTGTTCTTATCAGAACGAACAAAACAGCGTGAGGAAACATCTGGAAGTGGTGGATAGGTTTGTGGCATAGATTGTAGTAATAATTTCATGGGTGCCTGTTTATCTTCAAATTTATCAGATTTTATCTGTTAAACATATACAGCTTTTGTATGTCAATGATAACTCAATAATTAAAAGAAAATTCAGACTGAAGTGGTAGCTTAGTGGTAGAACAGTTGCCTGGTGTGTGTGAGGACCTGGGTTCAAATCCCAGAACCACATAGTGTCAGAAAAACAAAAAACTAAATAAAATTGATTCTCTCTCTTTAAAAAATTAAACTTTCAATGATGTCCTGCTTTAATTTTAAGCTATAAAAATACATTTGTAATTGTTAATCAGCTCTCAGGCTGAATATATGCAGGCTCCAGCCTATCATTTCAATCTTATTTTCCTTCACAAATAGTATGTTTCAGCTGAATACAGAACTACTTCTGCTTCACATACCCTGTGAATCCAAAGTGATAAACAAAAGTTGCTCCATAAAAAGAAAGTGAATCAACCTCATTCCACTAATCAAAGGAAAGAAGAGGAAATGCTGGTGAGATGGGCTTAAGTCGGGATAGAATCTGATGGTTCTTATGTTCTAAATGTAACAGGGAGGAAACAGTTATACGTTTTACAAGCTGCTTACATTTTGAATCTCACATGGTTTGTGCAGTAATTCAAGTATTTTCTTTTATTATCAGCACATGAATGGTAGATATTAATGAGGTTCAATGTGATATTTACATGCATACATGCAGCGTGTGTTGATCATATCCATCCCACCCTACACTCTCCCCCAGTCCCTAATAATAACCATTCTGTTCTTTAGTCAACTTTTCTTTTTAGTTTCTACATATGAGAGAGAACTTGTGTCACTTATCTATTTTTGGCTTGTTTCACTTAATGTGATGTCCTCAAGTTCCATCCATTTTGATTCAAATGACATAATTTCATTTTTTATGATGAATTATACTCCATTGTGTATAAATACAATATTCATTCATATGTTAATGGGCATATAGGCTGATTTCATATCTTAGATACTGTGAATAGTGCTGTAATAAACATGGATGTGCAGGTATCTTTTTTGTATGTTGACTTCATTTCCTTTGTATGTATACCCTGAAGTGGGATAACTAGAACATATAATATTCTATTGTTAGCTTTTTAAGGAACTTCCGTACTGTTCTCCTAGTGGCTATACTAATTTATATTCCCACCAGTAGTGTATAAAAGTTCCCTTCCCCACACCCACATCCTCATTAGCATCTGTGTTGTCTATTTTTTAAATTTGCAATGCTTCAGAAATTTTTATGTCATCCTTGTGCCAGGGGATATACTAATCTCAATTTTAGCCTATGTGCTGCCGGAGTACATATACTGTTTTGGTTTTTTGATGATAGTCTTTCTAACTGGGGTGAGACAGTGTCTCATTGTAGTTTTGACTTGCATTTTCCTGTTTGCTAATGATATTGAGTATTTTTTTCATTTATTGGCTTATTTATATTTCTTTCTTTTGAGAAGTGTCTGTTCACAAGCACTTTCAGAGTGTGTACTCTATGCACAGTATTTCTAGGTACAAAACAGTTGTGATGAGAAGTGGATGTGTTCCTACCTTTGGTTTGATGGGAAGAGGCAGATAGTTTCATAATTACAGAGTTTATAAATTTCTCAGTAATAAAGAGGTAGGAGTAGACACATGGTTTATTGAATGAAAAAAATTAATGAATGAATAGATAAGTTCAGTATATTCAGTTTTTCCTTTTAAGTACTACAATTGTCAAATGAGACCTTCCTAATTAATTAAATTAATAAATTGAATTAATTAAATAAAGTTTGTAACTCTATTAAGTTAAACGTACAAATATCACAAAAATCTTCTTCAAATGCCAATAATATTTGGTCTTAATAAAGTTCTTATCTTCTCAATTCAGTATTCTAAGTTTAGATCAATACTCAAAAATTTCAAATTTGTCTCATTGTACTGATCCACTAGATTTTTTAATATGCTTTAGTTTCTTAAAATATGGCTAATATTTTAAATACCAATAATTTATACACTGTTTCTTAGCATGAAATGATAATATAGGTGCATTTTAATATTCATTTCATTTCTATAATTAAGTTTGATCTTTTGGCCTAGACACTTTAAGACACTAATTGTTAAAAAATCCTATTTTTCATATTTGAGAACAATAGTTGGTTAATGATTGGGAGGATGTTTGACTGAGTCCCAAGATTCTCTTCATTTTGCCCCTTACCTTTTTCCTTTTTGTCTTTGACCCATAAGGATGCATGAATGGCGAATGGTGTGGTTGCTGCCAATTTTATCATTGTGTAGCTGGAGTTTGCTCAGGACTTGATGAAACCAGCATTTAATGAAATTCAGAAATAAGAAGAGAACAACGATAGAAACTCTTTATAATACTTAAGTTTTTGGACGCAGATGTGCCTGAATTAAGAGCCAGCCTAGATCCTCCCTGTTGCAAAAGCCCACATATTTCTTATTTGACTAATGTAAGTTTCACTTCGATTTTCAACATTTTAAAATGAGAAAATCATGAGAAATTTCCCATTTTGTGTTAGCCATTATTCTCCTCCATCAATCCAAACCTTCATAAAACATTATTTCAAATAATCTTAAACTGTCTTGAGGAATGAAGGAAGATGGCAGGGGTATGGTTCTAACATACAGTAACGTGATAGGGTGTGAGGCAAAAGTATCAGAAGATAAAATGAGGAGCTGATGGAGAACTCTGCAAAATTTGGGATGCAGAGTAAGAGTTAATATAAGAACATAAGTGCCCTGGAGTCCTCAGAAATCAGGAGACACAAGACTTTTCAAGGTTCATGGAATGGAAAATCAAGTTCTTTTATTTGGGTCTGAAAGAGTGTTCCTCAGAAGGCTAAGATCTCTGGGTGACATTTCGATTCCTTTTACCAAGAATAAATTGCTTCAGCCCCTGGAAGCATCACAGATTATTATGATAAAAACAGGCAAAATCATTAATTGTAGTAAGAGAAGGAAAAAGAGCTTGAAGTGGGCCTAAGACCAGTTACAGACTCAGGAGGAAAAGATGGCATCAGAAAATGGTGCAAAAGCATCTATTCTCTCTTGACTGACATCGTTTCTCCTCCTGGCAGTAACATGTCAATATTCTTTAGGGGAACGATTCTTTATTCTCTTCTAGTTCATGTGATAGGGCTGACCCATCCCTGGCTCTTGGAAGGCCTTGTAATTTAGCCCATTTCAGTGACAGTTAAGCATGCTTGTGGTAATAATGACTTGTTCAGAAATGAACCTCTTATTCCAACTAGTATAATACAATTAACAACTTTTGTAGAAGTTTTGGAAAAGGAACACTCTCTTTTAATAAAATTGTAAACTCCTCCAGAGCCTCTAGAGTTTAGTTCCAAAGAAATTCAACATAATAATGTGGTTTCCCCACTAGAGGGTGTAGCTCACTCATTGTAGTAGGAGCAAGAAATGGCAAGGTAAATGCTGGTAGGCCTTTATGAGGCTTGATGACAAGGTACAGGGTCCCATTCACAGAGCTCACATCCTTGAAAGGGCCACTGCCTAGGAGAGCAGTTGGATGGCCAAGGCATTGACTTAGGTATAGGAAAGTGAGCCACATGAAGGTGCGAGGTACAGACTTCATCTCAAGAACCACGAAGCTTCCTTAGTCTTAAAAAGATAAAGGTAAGGGCAGAAATGACAAATACATTTTCTCTTTCATGCCAGATCTCATGGCAAAGTATACCTGAATTGCTATGTTGAGAAAGATTTCAAGACCACATCCACACTATTGATTACCACTATCTTGTGTGGATATGGGGAGAAAGAGGAAAGATGTATGTAACCAAAACTTGTCATAGAATGTGAGTTATTTCTCATAGGAACATTATTGGCAATTTGGATGTGTCAGTTCTGCACTAAGCAGGACTGTCCAGTGTATTGCAAAGCCTTAATCCAAATGCTAGTAGTACCACTCACTCTAGACATTGCAGCAAGTAAAAATCAAGTCCTCCATGTCCTTTAAATGCCCCTTACAAGGAGGGCAGTACTGTTTCATTTGAAAATCATTAGTTTAGGGCAAGACATTCCTGGATTGTTTTTTTTTTTTCCTTTTAAAATTCTGAGAGCAGACCTAGCATTTCATTAATAGGGGATATAAAGATTGAGAATGGGAATGAGAATGTAGAGTGCTTTGTAAAGCCAGTAAGATGCTTGCAGTGATAGGGAGCCAGGTAGGACTTAACAATAGGCAAATATCATATCTTTGGTTAAGAAAGGGGAAGAGGGAGCCCCAGCTACGAGGAAAGGGTGTCCTGTTAAGTATCAGCGTCTTTTGGGCTGTCCTCATCCTACCTTAGAGTTCCATTCTCATTAGATATTTGTTTGGTCAGGTTATTGTCTTTATGTATATTTCTCTGGGAGCTTTGCTATACTCTGTCTTCTGAATCCATTGAATAATACCAGTCCCTTAAATTATTTTTGGAAAAAGGTAGCATAAAGTCAATAAGTGATAAATTAACAAAATATTCCATACCTCTGAATTAAAGAATCCAAGATATTTTATTTTCATATTTGACGTGTCCCTGTAGATACCCCTAGAGAGAGAAGTGAGAAAAAAAAAAGAGCAAACAGCAAAGCAGATACATTGCTGCTTTCAAGTTTTGCATTTGTCTTTCCCCCATCCAAGACTGCCAGGAACACACCAACAGTTGAACAAGTTTTCATTATTCATTGCAACTTGGGAGAATACACACCCCAGGGGAACATATGGCGTGCCAAAATAAGAGGATATCAAAGAGGATTTAATAGGATTTGGAATTGTTAAGTAGTTTTGAGGATGGTTTAAGGAACCATCTGCATTGGATGCCCTCACCAAGTGAGGATCATGCAACTTGGTGTCTTTTAAAACCTTATTTAGAAAGAAGGAAGATTAGCTTAAGGCTAAAGTTGTAATTGGTGAAGAAGCAGCCCTCTTATTAGTACAGATAATGGGGTTTTTGGTGTTGTGTAGCTTGGATAATGATTGTGTTTTGCCTCTGTTGAGTCACGATGATATAGTGTTATCTTTGTTGTGATTCATCATAGTCACAGTGGCTTTGTCAGATGTAAATGTGCTGTGAAATTATTTATCTTAATCAAGAGAACGTCAAGACCCAGATGTTAGTAGGAGGCAAACCTCTGCTAATGCCAAGGTCAATACTTGGCTATAATGGATTGTTTTCTCTTTCTCACATTTTATTATATTGTTTAATGATCATTTCTTGGTTCTTCATTTGATTGTAAACTGCCTAAGAGCATAACCCTATTTTGATTAATACTGAAGACTAAGAAGAGTCAAACCAAGTGTCTGAATTTCATAAGAATTTAAAGAACATTGGCTGAAAAAAATGACTGAATTATCATTTGGCCTATTGAAAAGTCAGTTGCATGAAGTCAGAAGTTACTTGATAGTTAACTTTGTAGTTCTAAAATCAAACACAGTTTTCACACATCTCATTAAATAATCTTAAGTCAAAGAGGAGCTTTCTGTAGGATAAAATTTATTGATTTAAGAAAATAAATATAATGAACTCTGATTTGTTAAGGAAAGATGATGTTTAATTCAAATGCTTTCACTCATTGATGAATGAAGAAAAAACCACATTATATTGATGAATGATCAGGCTTTCTGCATATTCCGTTGTATTGAATTTTAAGGGTGAGATTCAGTGCTCTAAGAGAAATTGATATAAATATTTAGAAATCGTTTTACAAGATATCTTTCCTATTCTTAGCGTAGTTTGTATCATAATAGAGATTTTAAGGGAAGGGAGGCCTTGATTTGTAAATTTCAGACTTAAAAAATAGAGCATAGCTATCAAGATGTACCTCTCATCCTACTAAGCCCTTCCACCCTGGAGACTTTTCTACTTCATAGCATGGTGAAAAATTATTGAAGTGTTTAGCAAATGTGTAAATTGGTATATCAAGAGGTGGGATGGGGAGGAGTAATGGCTTACTGAGGTACCCCCCAAAACTCTTTTCATTTCTCTGAATCAGAATTATCATTTCTGTAAAATGATCATAATTTGGGGTACCTACTGAGATAGACTCTTTTGCAGCTCACTGTGAGGGCTTGTCCTTACTGTCAATAGGAAAGATACTTCTTATTAGGAGAAATACCATAATGACAAGATAAACACAGAAGTATGGAAGATATAAGTGAAAAAATATTTGTCTTCTTAAGCGGAAACATAACAGCAGCAAGCTAATTTACTGCATTTTATACTAAATTATAGCCAGTGGCCTTGTGCGTGCATATTTCATGCAAAAGTGGTACTTTTTAAAAAAATCAACAATAATTTTATATAGGACCTATTGAGAACTGATAACATTGTTCATTTTCTGCAAATATTTCCAATTGGATATTGGGCAAGATAAGTAACTTTGGAGTATTTTCTTTTTATATATAAAAGGCAATAATCTTCCTGACTACCAGGTAGTATTGGCATGGGTCTCATACGGCCCTGTTTGGAAAAGTATTTTCTAGCAATACCTGGCTTACAATCATGTATTATTTGGAGCAATAGTTTGAGAGTCATAGTATATCCTTTGTTTTCATTGTTTTCACTTTCCCTAGCACAGTGTTTGGAACTTAGTAACTTATCAGGTGTTTATGTTTTTTGCAGTGCTAAGGCTTAAACTCAGTACTTCACATATTATATACATAGCTCTTCCCTGAGCTATGTAGCCCCAGCACAAGAAATTATTTCTTTGACAAATTCTGAAATTCTGTTCAAATATAAAATTCTCATCACTAGACAAGATAATGTGAAGCTATCCTTGTGGACTCTAGGAATCATATTCCTAGATTTGTTTCTTGGTTTCTCCCCTTATGATCTGTGATATCTTGGATAAGACACTAACTCTCCCTAAGCTTCAGCTTCATCATCTGTAAAAATGGGAGATAATACCAACCCCTACCCTCAATAAGATTAATAATTCCTTTTAACACCAAGCCAAGTGTCTGGTATACTATGAACACTAAGTTAAAATCAGATGTATTTGTAAGTTTTCTAAAGATTCCCAATCATGCATGTATTCCTTTTAATATTTTATATTTCTGTTTATATGTGGTAAATGTATCTTAAAAAGTGTGATCATGCTGTATGCATGATAAGATATCTTCCCTTCTTAAACTTAACATTAGTCATTTTTTTATAGAGAACTTGATGTGTAAACTAATAGAATTTTTTTAAAATCATATGTACATCTGAGTATGTAGCTAGCTCAGTGGTAGAGTGCTTCTTTTTCTTTCCTTCCTTCTTTTTTTTTTTAGAGGGAGGGAGAGAGTGAAAGAGAGGAGGAGAGAATCATTTTATTTATTTTTTCATCAGGCCTTTGTTTTTCTGACATTTAGTTGTGTACATGATGGTGGGGTTTGAACCCAACTCCTTGCACATGCCAGCAAGTGCTCCAACTGCTGAGCTACCACTCTAGCCCACTAGGGTGCTTTCTTAGCATGTGCAGAGTGCTTGTTCAATCCCTAGACCCACAAAAACTAAAACTCATATGTGGATTTTGAAAAAGATGAGTCTTTAAACAAACAAACAAACAAAAACACACAGATCTTTGGTATGCTCAAGTGAATCAGCTTAAGATGTAGAAACAAGGTACTAGGCAGAACTTGGACTAGACCCTGAATATTGGAGTGGGGGCAAATAGGCACTTAGTTTCAAGGTATGCTTGACTCCCTTGCGTTATCGTGAACATGACCAGAATCCACCTTTGGAATGTTTTATAATCTGAGAAGAAAGCAGAAACAGCAGGCTAAAGGAAGTAAGTATGAATGGTGGAATTTCCAGTAATTCTTATGTGTGGACACTTTCTGAAATGGCGGTGGGGTTGGGGTGGGCATGAGAAGCAGAATGTATCCCTCAACTGGCTTGATATTTAAAGACGATGGAGAGTAGGGCATATATGTACTAAAGATCAAAGACTCATGGACAAGAGTGTTTAAATAGCAGCACCACAATGGCAAAAGGAACAGATTTCATTTGATAAAACCATACTTCCCTTTAGTTACACTTTTATGAAGTAATCAGACAATTTGAAAAAGAGCAAAACTGAAGAAACCATACTTCCTGATTTTAAAACTTAATGGTAAAAAACTATAGTGAACAAGAGAGTGTGGTGTTGGCATGAAGAACAATATTTAGATCAATAGTATTGAAAGTTCGAAAGTAAACCATCATGTTCATGGTGAATTGATTTTCAACCAAGGTGCTAAGATGACTCAGTGAGGAAAGAATAATGTTGCTCATGTTGCTGGGATAACTGGATGTCTGCATGCAAAGTGATTGGAGTCATATTCTCTGCCTCACTCCATAGTTAACAACAGCAACAACAAAAGCAAAAAGGTCAAAATGGATCAAAGACCTTAAATATAAGAGCTAAAACTACAGGTTCTTGGAAGAAAACATAGGAGTAAATCTTTATAACATTGAGTTAAGCAGTGGTTTCTTAGATACAACACCAAAGCATAAACAACAATAGGTAAATTGCATTTTCTCAAAATTAAAATCTTCTATGCTTCAAAAAATGTTTTAATATTAAGTGAAAAGACAACTAACAGAATGTGAAAAATACTTGCAAATCAACATCTGATGTGGAATTATATCCAGACTATATAAAGAACTCTTAAACTCAACAGTAAAAAGTTAATTGATTAGAAAGTGAGTGAAGAATTTACATAAGCATTTCTCCATAGATACATAAATGCCCAATAAGCCCATGCAAGAATATCTAACATCATGAGTCACTAGGAAAATGCAAATCATAATCATGAGATATCACTTCACACACATTAGGATGACTATTATTAAAAAGATGGATATTAATAAGTATTGGTAAGACTGTGAAGCAATTGGAACCCTCAACTATTGCTAATGGTGCTATAAAACATTTCAACTGCTTTGGAACACAGTTTGCAGTCTCAAGTATATTTCACATATGCCTGAGGAATTTCACTCATAGGTTTATTACTAAGAAATAAATGATAACGTTTGCCTACACCAAGCCTTGTTGTGAATATCAGAGCTACTATTATTCATACTAGCCCAAAGTGGAAACAACCCAATGTCCATTAATGGGATAAAGGAGTAAAAACAAAATGTTTATGCCTATAAATGGAATAGTATTTATCTATAACGAATCACAAAGAACTGATATAGTCTACTGTACAGATGAATATTGAAAATCCACAGTGAGAAAAAAATGCCCCATAGTATATAATTCCACTTTTAAAAATTATCCAGAAAAGGTAAAACCATAAAGACAGAAAGTAAATTAGTGGTTTATAGGTGCTATGGGCCAAGAACAGAGGAATATAGCTTGTTTTTGATGCAAGGTATTCTAAAATTTAGTGTAGTGACAGTTACACAACTCTGTGAATATATTAAAAATTACTGAATTGTATACTTTAAAAGAATGAATTTATATTGACTTGGTCTTAAAATAAAACTCCTAAGGCTAACTTAAAAGTGAGATGTTATTTTTACTTCTCTGAAACCATGAGTTCCTAGAGAAGTAGGTAGACAATAGATTTGAAGAAAGGATGAAAGTGCGGAGAGCCTATAATTTAGCAGGAGCTGCAATCATCTATATAATTTCTCTACTTCCCATGGGATCTGAGTGTGTGCGATAAAATTGTCATGACTACAATCTTGGAGGCCTATGAGATGAAGTCTTGAGGTCGTCTGGAAGACATTATTGTAGTGATTGAAAATGGTTATTATAGAAGCTATCTGGCCTGAGTTAAGAGTAAATATGGAAGTACCACTAGATAGTAGTGAACATGAATGCATGTTGACAGTTGGTGACCAACCATCTGGCTTGCCTGTGACTGTCTTATTTTAATACTCAATGTCCTACATTCCAGGAAAATCTTCAGTCCCAGGAAAATTGCTATGGTTGTTTCTCTACTTGGTAGGAACACAGGGTCATTCAGGCTGTTATTTACTAAGGGCCTGCTATGTGATTACCAGCTTGGTAAATTTTCTTTATGCATTAGCTTTTTTTAGTTAACATGGCTGACCACTGAGGTAATCACTAAGGCAAACCTATCTGTCCTATGTCATTTAGTTTAAACAGAAGAACTGTGATTCCAATCTATGTCTATTATAGAGTCTTCACTGTTAACTATACTTTCCATTCTGATAGACTGAGCCAAAACAAGTAGGAAAATTTTTTAAAATTAGCTATAAATGGGGCTTTAAATTTACAGGTGCATTTAATACCCATTATCACATTTATTCTTCCTGAGAAGCATCTGATGTATTCATTTATTCAACAAGCACTTACTGGGGGCCTACTTGATACACATGCTGTGTTAAATGCAGATGCCCAATTTCTGAATTTGTGGAGCTTGCATGTGGCTGGAGGACAGAAATAAAAAGAAAACTAAAGTATTTGGAAATTGTAAGTATTAGAAATGAAAGAGAATAGGATTAATGTAGAAAATATGGAGGTGAATTTCATGTGGACAGAGTGGTCAGGTCACACAGCCTGTGGGAAGATAAATTTAGGCAGAAAGCTAAGTGATGAAGCTATACTGGCCCTGCAAAGCACACAGGAATGGCATTCTTGTAGAAGAACAGCTTGCTCAAAGCTCCCCAAACAGGCTGGAGTTTCATATGTTTGAAAATATCAAGAAAGAAGAGTCAGTATAGGTAGAGCATATGTAGCAAGAGAAGCAGAAATACCACCTCAGGTTTGCAGATAAGAACTTGAGGTTTGGAGGGCTTATGAGACTTCCCAATAACACTTAACCACAGTGGCAGTACTCCACACAAGGACTTTTGGCCTTGAATACCAAGACTTATTTCTTTAGTCTAATGTTGAACAGATAATGCTTCTTAGAGCTATGGTTTTCACACATTCTAGGAACAGAACCCCCCACAATTGCACATGGAAACTAATGTTCAAAGCTGTTGAAGGGATGCTTCTCATTTGAAGTTATAGGTGGAACTCAGAGTCCTGATTGCTTACTCCTCATTAACCCCAACTCCCTTAACAGTGGATTAGTACTCCAATACCATCATTTTCAGTTTAATGAATCACATCGTGAATAATTCACACACATTTTTCAAAATAGTAAATATCAGTTGGCTCTTAATTGTCCACTCTATATTAGATTCTCAAAAGAACATCCTGGTTTTGTTTTCACATTTACACTTACATGTTGGCGTAGCAGAACACACAGGAATTAGGATATGTAACATTGTTAGAGGCACACAATGGGCTGGCTCTTATGGAGCATACACCTTCCCGCTGTGCATTCTTCTTTTGATAATATTGACACACAATGACCTAAAACAAAACTCACAGGTCAGATCCTCTATTCTGTGTCTCTTAGTGGTTTGTAATATATGTGCTTGGGTGTTTTATTTTGTGCTAAGGAGTGGATGATGATAGGTTGTCTTCTTTTAAACTCCAAACATCAAAACTCTGGGATTTTCATCTTGTGGGATACCTGAGTGAGCCCAGATACTTGGCTATGGATTGCATGTCTGTAACTTATTAGAAGGAATACAAGTGGCAGTGACCACTGTCTGGGGAGCACCACAGCACTGCCCAGGTGCCTCTGTCATCAATCTAATTCCACAAAGTCCGCATGGAATTGTGGTATTGGGAACATGACACACTGTGTGGTTCCTCTGTGGTGCTGGCTGATCTGTCCTCTGGGGATTTGGGTTCTGGAATAGTAAGAGAAGGACCTACCAGGTTTAAATTTCCCTACTATCTCCCTCATTCATTTTGCTTTCCTCAGTACTACCTCATTTGGAGTAAGCCAGTCTTAGAGATTGTTGAAAATCAGAATAATTTGTCTATAGGTGGGTGGATGCTTGTGAAGTTCACTGGCATTATATAATAAGCAGATTCACATGCATTGCCACAATGTCATACTCCTGTGGTTCAGGTCACAGTATATATGTTGTAAAATGTATCAGGATATTCCTTTGCCCTCAATGGTTCCCATTATAATACTGTTCCTTAAACTTTGGTCACATGGTTCATGATTCCCTCTAAGTTCATGTGTTCTTTTTCTTTAAAATATATCAATGATAGATTTGAAGTTACAATTGACTTTTCTAGAACAGTAAAGATAAAATGTTATTGGTGAAATAAAAGAGATTGCATGGCATATTAAATAAAATAAGCATTAATATTACTAAAAGGTATCCAGATCACTCTTTGGGAAATACTGTGTATATCTCTTATCTCTTCTTTCAGTGATAGTCTTCATGGTATGTGTGAGAGGACTTTATCAAAGAATTGATACTTTATTGGGCTCTTAAAGTGTACAAATGACTTTTTGCATTGAATGCAAGCATAGGAAGAAGGATATTTAATTACAGGGATGTGTACACACAGAACTACAAAACTGGAATATCATGGACCCCAAAACAGTTTAAACGTAGGCAAAAGCAGTGAAGTTGGAGGAAGGAAAAAAAAACATTAAAAAAGAAAAAAAGTGGTATCTTTAATTGCCAGTTATATGTCAGGGCATGAGAGAGCAGGAAGAGTCAGAGATGAGTCCTGATTCTCCTCAGGATTGATTTTGACAGAGATATTTAGATTTAACCATATGAAACTACCATTATATAGATTGAAAATGGTCAAATATTGGCAGTTTTATGTGGTTCAATACAGTTTAACAAATTATACAAGGCTAAGAGTAGGGAATGTATTCTCACACAAAGTGGCAAACTTACCTTAAATGGATTATCACCAAAAACATCTGAAATTTAAAAAAGAATCAAATAAAACAATGCATTGTTGAAATGTGAATAACTAATTAGCCCCTTAAGTAATCACATATAAATTAATAACCATGCAAACCACAGAAAAATAAATGACTCCTTCATACAAGGTTTATCTGGAAATGTCCTATTCCCAAAATTGTTTCCCTCTCTCTTCATGCCTGGGACCCTTAATGCGCTACCTACCAACTTAGACTTGGCCTATTCCTAGGTTTAATGCTGGCCTTAGGCAGGAGGGACCTAACTCAGGCTTCATCTCCTGGGCCTTAGCCAAGGCCTTAGTCCACTGCTGGGCTGATTGGACATTACACAGGTATCTGCTTTAGAGAAAGGCCCTCCTGGATGCTTGCTGATAAAAATCTTATATGCCTGCCTGCATTTCTGATTGTTGCCTATCTTGAATACATCTTTTTTCTAAACTTCACCTATGCATAGTGAAGCCTCTTTTTTTCTGGAACCTCTATGTCAATATCTGCTTACTATTAGTACTTCCTTTCACCTTCATGTTTGTTGTTCTTTGCAGCCTTGACTTCTTTTAGCCACTACAGCCGAGCCTTCTCCTTCCTCTGCACCATGCAGCTGGTAGATTGTTTGACATGATAGGCTCCTATCTTGGTGTCACTTTTCTGGAGTGAGTTAGAAAGAACTGAGCCCTCGCTTGATATCTGATGACATCTGGTGGTGTTTTGGTAGTAAGCCATGTCAAAATCTTGCACTGCCTTGTGTAGAATGTATTTGTGTGAAAACACATACACACACACACACACACACACACACACACAGTGTGTGTAAGGGGGAAGAAATCAGGAAGAAGAGGGACATGAGTCAAAATTGATTTCCATACAGAAGTCCACATGATTTTTTAGATATTGATGACAACATCATAGGTCATCTCTTAAAATATCTTGTCTTAAATTTAAATTGTCTGTGACAGAGGTCTTGGAATATTAAAAAGGGATTCAATCACTGGTATTCATCTAGTTCCGGCAGTGAGTTCTTTATCTCTGAGAAAAGACTCAGTGTCTAAAAAAGGCCTACACCGAAATAGCAATTATTATTGGCTTGCTACCTGTCCTGGAAGATTAACTGTTCAGATCCTTACATAAGAAGTAGCCAGTAGCCAAGATGGCCAGGAAGAATATTTTCATCTTTTCCACAAGGAGCAAAGTGATTCATCTACTTGAGTTCCGTTGGTCAGGAGTTTACCAAGTGCCTTAAGGTTCGGTTCTTCTGCTGAACCAAGAGCTATGGCCCCATTGTGAGAGCTTCAGACCTCATTATGAAGTCACTTTGCAAATGATCTATTGACATGTAACAACCTAGGCAAGTCACCAAACCATCCAAGACCAAGAAGACTTCCAGGAGAAAATACTCCATTGTTAATAGGCTATAGAGCCTTGGTATGACAGAACAATTTAATGATGTTTTGTTTGATTATTACTCAATTCCATAGAAGTACATCCTGCCTTTTATCAAGAGGAAGCAAATGTGAAAAAGATTGACATAAAATGAATAATTTGGGGGATTTTTTTCAAAGTCTCCTTATTTATCTTCTACCCCTGCTTTCCTAAACATTAAGATTTTGATTTAGTACACCCAGAGTAGAGAATTGATGTAATATTGAACCCACAGTTTTCTCAGGAGTAATTTTCAGGATTCTTTCTTCCCTTATTCTGTAAAGGTAATTGCTATCTTGGTAGAGCCATGTCTTTATCCTTTCTTATCACTATATCTATTCCTACCTCCCCAGACATAGTACTTACCATCTCTTATTTAAAATAAAGCATTAAAGAAATAACTGGGTGTAACCAAGGAAACTCAAGGCTATTATGTGTTATTTCTGTTATAATACCTGGATTGCATAACAGAACAGGGACCTGGAGATCATATGAAACCAGTGACTTAACACAAACTTGTGTTATGACCACATGCAATAAGACTCAATTCATATTGTTATCAAAAGAAAAGCAAGAGGAAATCAGTCCTCTTAACGAAATAAGTCTTTGAAAGAGTGAGATCTTTCTCAGATTTCCCAGGAACACTAACTTCTTTTCACTGTTAGGGTCTGAATAATAGAGATGAACTACCTTAAAATAAACGATTACATGAGTTAAAGACATGGGGTAAAGAAAAATGAGTCAAGAGGCTTAAGTTCTCATTGTATGTCTACCAGTTCTTAATGGTGCCCTAGAAGGGTTTCTCTTTATGACTTCATGAAGCCTCTTTCTGCTTTATGACCCTGCCATGAGGTGGGCAGCTTTCTTCCACTTAGCCCTTCCTTCATGGTGTGCTGCCTCACTTTGGGCCCAGAGAAATGGAGTCTGCCATCAATGCATTAAGACTTCTAAAGCCATGAGCTCCAAATAAACTTTTCCTCCTCTGAATTGTTCTTGTAGGGCATTTTGGTCACAGTGACAGAAAAACTGACTACAACAATTACCCACTATGTCAACCAGACTCCTGTACTTGTATTATATTCAAGGGAGAGATTTCATCTTGTTTATTCAATTTCCTGCCACTTCTAAGCCTAAATGCAAACTGTATGAAGTCAGGAACCATTTCTCAAATTTTTTTAGTTTCAAAGCATGCTCATTGGAGAAATTCAAGTAGGAAATAACATATGAAAATGCAGGGTAAATTTAATTATTGGTTGGCTGTCCAATGCAAGGGCAATGTACCTTATCATGTTTACCCAACTACATCCTGTGTTTATAACAAAGAAAATCCAGTAAAAGCAGGGGCAGTGTCTGTTTTGTTCATTGTTGGATCCCCAGAGCTCATCACGGAACCAGCATTTAGGAATTCAGTAACTTTATTATTATTATTATTATTTTTGCTGGGGCAGGGTCTTGCTAAGTTGTTTAGCACCTCACTAAATTGCTGAAGCTGACATTAAACTTGTAGTCCTCCTGACAGCCTCCCCAGCCACTGGGATTACAGTCATGCACCACTGCTCCCAGCCTCAATAACTTTTTATTTACTGAATGATATATGAAAGAATTTCATGAATGACCCTTTCTCAAATACCATCCTTGTTCTCTAAACATCATGTAACCAGATAGGGATATAAGACGAATTTCAGACTAGTCTTAAGGTTCAATTTTTTTAAACAGTAATGGAAAGACAGGAAATGACCCATTGGAACGTGTAAAGTATTATCTTGCTTCTTTTCCTAGAAACTTCAGATAAATCCACTTGAGAGGATATTAATAGTCCCAATCCAGGGAAATTCTCAATATCATACTTCAGTGATGTCAGCATATCCTTGTAAAAGTATATTTTCTAGTTATCAGTATATAACTAGAGGGGGCCATCTTCTTAAGTATGAAGACTTTCCCTCTGTTTTTCCAGATTTCAGTAAAGAATGTATTATCCAGAATATACAGGGAACTAAAGAAACTAAAGTCCAAACTTGCAAATAATCCAATCAATAAATGGGCTAAAGAACTCAAAAGGAACTTCTCTCCAGTGGAAGTCCAGAAAGCCCACAAATATATGAGAAAATGCTCTACATCATTAGCTATAAGGGAAATGCAAATCAAAAGTTCCATGAGATACCACCCCACTCCTGTTAGAGTGGCAAAAATGAAAAATACAAACAACGACAGATGCTGGAGGGGCTGTGGGAAAAGAGGAACACTATTACACTGCAAACTGGTTCAGCCACTATGGAAAGCTGTAGGGAGAATCCTCAAAAAATTAAGGATGGAATCACCTTATGACCCAGCTTTCCCACTCCTGGGAATTTTCCCAAAAGACTTAGAATCAGCGTATTATAATCAATGTTTATAGCAGCTCAATTTACTATAGCTAGATTATGGAACCAACCCAGATGCCCCTCACTTGACAAGTGGATACAAAAGCTTTGGTCCATATATACTATGGAATACTACTCGGCAATTAGAGAGGACGATATTATGGCTTTTGAAATCAAATGGATGGAGATGGATAGAATTATGCTTAGAGAAGTCTCCCAAGCTCAGAGACTCAAGGGCCGAATGGTTTCTCTCATCTGTTGATGCTAGCATATATGGGGAAGCAGTATGGTAGATGGCTAACCTAACAAAACTGCAAATTGAATGACTTTCAGAGTAATAGGGGGATGGCTCTGTAGGATACTTGGAGGTGTAGGGAGGGGGATGGGGAGGGGGGAGGGTATATGAAGACTCATAGGAGTCTGGAGATTGGGAAGATGGGGGAACCATCCCAGAAGCCGATGTCATTCCTCCACGAACTACCCATTTAACACATGAGCTCTTCTGGGGGAAACTGCAACAGATAAAACCCCAGGTGGTTATCCATGTTTTGGCTTTTCACCTGGATAACAAAGTTTATATCCATTGATTGCTAATGTTTTGATAATGTTTCCCCCTCAACTGTATTTCTATATACTTCTAATAAAAATAAATAAATAAATAAAAAAACAAGAAAAGAACAAAGCAGATCATAGAGTTTATTTCCCTGGGCTAGGTTAGGAAAGAACCATGCCTTTGGGCTACTATTTCCCACTATGGGCCAAGAGAGAAATTTCTAGCAGAAAGAAACTTTAGTCATTAATTATGATTAAAGTAAGTCTAGGAGATTAAATTTCCATACCAAAACGTTCAGAAAAAATTCCTTTAAGTCCATTTTACTTAAAAAGCAATTAAATATGTAGCAATGCAAAATAATGCATTCTTTCCCTGGCAACCAATTGCCTCTTGGTCTTAGATTGTACTTGTAAGCTATTTCAGAATCACTTTGCCTTCCCAACTGTAAGCATTTAAATCAATATTTGCTTTGTGGAGAGAAAATAAAGGCAAGTGACAAATGTAAGCATTTTCTTAGCATCACACTTCATCAGTATAAAATTTGCCCCTACTTCTCAGTATTTTTTAAAGGGGAGAACTGTAGCCCAGGAATATTGTATTGACTGAAATACTAAGGAAAAATATCTTTCAAAATTCACCATATTCAATTAGTATCACTTAAGTCACAACAACTAACTTTTGTATTCAGCATAATCGTTTTAATTTAGAAACTTCCTTTAACTTATTCTGGATTATAGTTCTTTTGGTGGTGGTGGGGTATATGGCTAGAGGGTGAGGGGACTTGAATAAACTGCCAGAAATAATTTATGCACATTTTTCTTAATGAATAATACATTTTTAAAGTAATTAAAATGACTGATATGCATTTCTGAAGTTTTGATTTTAATTTTATTGCTTGATATAGTACTAATGCATCTTTTAAGATGATCACATTAAAATTACTATGTTATTTCAGTCCTCCTCTGAGGCTTCTAAGAAAGTGAAACTGGGTTAGGTTTAGGAAAACGCTTAACCATCTTTCAATTTTTAATATATAGAAAAACAATCTGAGCTTTTTCCAGCTGTTGGGGCTGTTCAGGAATGCATTATGTAAACTGAAAAGAAGTGAGTTTCCTGTTACTAGAGGTATCAGTGTAGCTGGGTAGAATGGATTTGAAGATGGAAAATTTTGATTCTCTGGTTCATCTTAGCAATGAGTTTATGCTGTAAGAAAAATAACATAATTCATCTAAAAATCCAGTACATCAGCAGAATACTATTCTGTAGAGCATGTTTGACACGTTAAATTCCAAAAAAATCTCCCAAATGAAGCTTATTTGTAAAACATAAATATGGAAAAATGTAGTTTGTATATTTAAGTTTAGAACAAAAATATTAATTTTTGGAATAGGTTTTACCTATAGGTTCATAGCGTGACATGTAACTACATTTCAGCCAATGACAGCTTATTATACAAAGATATTTTTATATTTTAAAATAAGTTACATGAACTGTTATGAGCTGTTATTGATTTTAGGAATTTGGTTTTTCAATGAAATATTGGCAGACTTTAAATTTAAAAATTTGGTCCTTATCTATGTTCTATGAGATAAATGAAGGAGGTAAGACTGTTGAATTATTAAACTCCTCAAAGATTTTGTTCTTTGTAAAATATGGATATACTTACACCTACTTCATGCATTTTTTGTGAGGAATAATAAAAGCAATTAAGCATATTTTGTGCTTCGAATAGTGTGGTATAAATAGTAGGGGCTAAATGTTAGTTATTATGTTTAGTTTTGACTTTAATTATACATCCAGATGACTATAATATATGCAAAAATATTGTTTACTACCCTAGAGTTTCTACTCTGAATTTCTAACTGATTGCTGAATGTCTTTACCTGAATATTCCATAATACCTTTGTCATGTTTTAAATCTTTAATGTTCCCTTAAAAAGCTTATGTGTAACTGGGGGGGCACTCTTGGGGGTAAATATAATCTTCAGAATCTATATACATTATATATTATTTTGTTAAAAATTTGTATGATTGTTCAACAAATAAATTTCTCAATTAAAAAAAGAAAAAAAGCTTATGTGTTAATGAAGGAATATTCAGAAGGGAAATGATTAGATTATAAGAGCTGTGACCTTATTGGTGGATTAATCAATTTGATGAATTAATAATTTGAATGAACTGTTGGGTGGTAACTATAGGCATGCCTGGAGAAAGTAGGTCCCTGGGGGCATGCCCCTGGGGGTTATATTTTGTCCCTGACTGCTTGTGCTCTCTTGTCTGCTTCCTGGCTGCCATGAGCTGAGGAGCTTTTCTCCATCAGGCCCTTCCACCATGGTATTGTGCCTTACCTCAGGCCCAGAGTGGTGGAATTGGCAGACCAGGGACTGAGACCTCTGAAACTGTGAGCCTAAAATAAACTTTTTCTCAGATCTTTCAGTCACAGTGATGAAAAGCAAAACACAACCTTCATCTTTAGATTGTCCAAAGTTCAACTCACTTTCTTTCTTTTGACAAGCTTCTTCTGTTTATTTATTCTTCTACCACATGTTGTTCCCCTAATCCTTTTCAGGCATTGATTTGACTGTTGGGATTATGAGGTATAAAGGTGGCCAAAGACAAGCATGAACAATAGTGGAGACAAGAATGAAAAGACTTCTTGGAAAATGGAGGACAACTTTAAGTATTAAGTGCAAAATGTTGGAACACATTGAAGGAAACAAATTCTCTACTTATTTCTTTAGAAGGCCAGCACTGAGAAGTAATAATATACCATGTAATCACTTGGTGCAAACCAAAAGCTTCAACTGTATACTAAATATCCA
Source organism: Aplodontia rufa (assembly GCA_004027875.1). NCBI lineage: Eukaryota > Metazoa > Chordata > Mammalia > Rodentia > Aplodontiidae > Aplodontia > Aplodontia rufa. The sequence continues at coordinate 175,018 of PVKS010000530.1, forward strand.
CCATGTTAGTTTTCCTACTCTTTCAGTTCTAGTCCTGAAATTTGTCTCCAGTCATCCATGGCCTACTTTATCCACCTATTCATGAATTCTCTCCTTTGCTTTCTCTTTTTATATCTCAGCATCTGCACATCTTACAGCTAAGCAGAGGGAGTGTGGTATAGTGTTTAAAAATAGGGGTCTCTGCTAGACTTTCTGAGTTTAAATCTTACCCCTGTAGACTTGGGCAAATTTACCTTCCTGTGTTTTTGTTTTGAACAATAAGTTAGTTTATGTGTATAGTGCAAAGGGTGGCAGCTGGCATGTAGAAGGAGCTGCACATATTGGTTACAATTATTTTTATCATTTTTCTGAAGCACAGACCTGCTTAGAAACTACCTGCTTGTAATGCTGTATCTGTAAGGAGGAGGCTGAGTGGCTCAACACTGCACAGTTGGTTTTTACTACCCCATGCTACCTCACAGCTTTTCAAAGCTCTAGGAGAGCTCTCAAGTCCCATGATCCAACCTGTACTCATTACCCTCAGCTAAATTCAATTTGCTTTAGTTCTAGTCAAATTCTGTTCCCAAATGAATGTCATGTACTTTAATGCCTAGGATACCCTGGGTCTTATTGCTTGTTTAAAGAAAAAAAAACTTATATACTTTCAAACACAGCTCACCTATTCATCTCACAAACACTCTTCTATCACTCTTTTCAGAGTGCATGACTCTCACGCAAGCAAACTGGTAATCGCTGACATTTATTGGCTGGCTGCCATCTGTGAACTTTAGATGTGGTTTACCTTTCAACTCTGTAATCCTTTGAGGTAGATATCATAAATTTCTTCTATAGAAAAGGAAATGAAAATAAAAAGTTAAATAAATACTCCATGATCATGTAGTTAGTAATTGACAAATTGAATCCAACCCTGTGATTTTGAAGTCCATATTCTTTTTTTTTAAAAGAGAGAGGAACAGTGAGAGAGAGAAAAAGAGAGAATCAAATTTTATTTAATTTTCATGTGGCTTTTGTTGCCCTGATACTTAGTTTTGTATGTGGTGCTGGGGTTCAAACCCACATCCTTGTGCATGCCAGCAAGTGCTGAAACTGCTGAACCACCGCTTCAGCCTCCTGAAATCCATATTCTTAACATGTATGCTAGTTTATCATTCTTTTACTTATGAGGCATAGCCTCAAAGAGAACTAGGGGTATTGCTTAGATTGCTTGCCTACTACTTTATGGTTTTTTTATTACCATTAGAATTCTCAAAAATTTATAAGTAATTGTAACAGTGGATCAAAATGAAATGACTGAATTGTTTTTCATCCCCTGACTAGTAAATAAAAATTCACAAGACCATTTTGGAATAATATCAGCTAGCCATTTCACAACTATTGTTATGCACAAAGGACTATGATGAGTACTTTGCAAGAATCATGGTATTTAAACTCACAGTAATTCAATGAGGTGTAGGTATTATAATTATTCTTACTGTATAAGTGAGGATTTTTTTTTTTTTTTTTTGGTATCAGGAATTTAACCCAGAGGTACTTAACTACTGAGCCATATCCCCAGCCCTTTCTATTTTTTGAGGTAGGGTCTTGCTAAGTTGTTGAGGCTGGCTTCAAACCTGCAGTTCTCCTGCCTTAGCCTGACGAACTTCTGGGATACAGGTGTGTGGCATCATGCCCAGCTATAAGTGAGGATCTTGAGGTGACTTTCCAAGGCACATAGCATAGCGATCAGTGTGGGAAACAACCATCTGGCTACTCTATTCTTTCCCATTAATAGTGGTTTGAATCTAAAATTATTTCAGTAAAACAAACTTTGATATTCAGAAGTGTTAATTATTAACTACTTACTATGCAAAACTATAATTATTCCTGATGATTGTGGATAAGTGATTCTAAATCCTATCATTTACATATTAAAAGATATTGAAGAGCTTTTGATTTTGAGATAGAAAAAATCCATCTTAACTTTTACATTATGTAATTCTATACCACATGTTATAAAAATGACTGATTTTTCTGAGTCAAGTACCACCATTTTGCATCTAGAATAAAAATAAAATCATTTATTTGGGGGGATAATTTTTTAATTTTTTTTTCAGTTCTTACTCTGTGCCAGCTTATTTGAATTTCTTTTCAAGACGTTGTATCAAAATAATGAGCAGGTTCAACCTAGCAAGAATTGGATTAGTATGATTGCTCTTCTTGGGAGACTACAGGAAAGAAAAGGTCTCAACCTGGGAAGGTGATCATCATAATAAAAGATTAGTCTAGTAAATGACACCAGGCTGTTTTCAGTACTCAAAAAAATATAGACTGGACAAGCACATAGTACATTTTTTCTTTTGAGAGAGAGAGAGAGAAAGAAAGAAAGATAGGGTCAATTTTATTTATTTTTTTAATCTGTTTTTTGTTTCTCCAAGATGTAGTTGTGTATGTGTTGCTGGAGTTTGAACCTGGGTCCTCATACATGCCAGGCAGCTCTCCTGCTGAGCCAGTGCTCCAGCCTCATAATACATTTTTAAACATGTAACATTTTGTGTCAAGCATAGATGATGAGTTAAACAATGTTTGTTTTATTTAATAAAGAATATTCTATTGACATGAACAGCTCAATAATGTGCTGGGATTTTTGACAAAAGAATGTTTGCATCAAAGCAGAGATTAGGAACATTAGAAGAAGTTTCATTATCTAAAAGGAAGTTAGGGCAGATGAGTTTTATGGTCAACATCTAATCATGAGATTGTATGATTCAGTGACTTCCTAACAGAAAAAAAATATATTAAAACAAATAGAAAGCAGACTAGCTCCTCTTGATATGAAAAAATTTCAGGATTTTCTGGAAATGGATTCTCAGTTAAGGAAACAAATGAAAGTGATAGCAGGATTAAGAGGGATTATTGCTCCCATGCCGCTGAAAGTGGCTGAAAGCAGTAAGGTGGGGGCAACGCAACCTGCTATGATCAGCCTCTCCAATTTAAGACTCCCATTATATCCAGGCCAGATGTGTCATCTCTATAAAGAAGTGACTATTTCTATGAGCAGGACCCTAGACCAAATTTAAAAGTCATGGGGGAAAAATCCCTTATGAAAGATGACTATACAATATGACCCAAATTAATACTAATTTACATTGAAATGGTACATAAATAATTTTTAGTGTGTTCACATATATTATGTCATTCGATCAACATATACACTTGTTATGGATATTACTGCCCTCTCCATTTTATAGAGGATGAAACTGGGGCTTAGAGAAGCTAAATAACTTGTCCAAGATATCAAAACTAGTAAATGACTGAAAAACAAATTTTAATAATAGGTTCTCTGTTGGAAGCTGCCCATCCAAGATTCCAGAAGAAAGAGTCCTGGCATCTTCAAGCACTAGGATGGGGATCCATGTGGGTGTCTTAAGACAGCCAGCTGAACTTGGGCTGTTCCTGATGCTTTGACTATAATTGTGTTGTCTCCAAACTTGTCTAACTCTAAAAGGCCTATAGACCTCTATTATAAACATAGCTGTGGTCCTCAATTGTACTTCTTACTATGCCAAACATTAGAAAGTAACCTGCTTTGAATAAATATTTTACAAAACATTATTTATTTCCTTTTCTAAAGTGTGTAAGAATGGCATTTTCAGACTACTGAAAGCTCCCTTGCTTTTTGAGTTTATGGAATGGAAGACATTCTTTATTATTCTGATGAATACAGTGCCAATGGCCTGAAAAGGCCAGGTGAGGGCTGGAGCAGTGGCTCAGCAGTATCACACTTGCTTGGCATGTGTGAGGACTCAGGTTCAAACCCCATACTGCGTACACAACTAAGTGTTGGAGCAATGAAAACCAGATGAAAAACTGAATAAAATTGATTCTTTCTTTCTCTCTCACACTACCCGCTCTCCCTCTTTAAAAAAAAAAAAACCTAGTAACAGAGCTCACATTTTTCTGTAAATGAATAAATAAATAAATCTGTTCAGATGATCTGCTATCGGAAAAGGATTATGATGCTATCTAGGGAGCACAATACAATATTGTGTAAGAGGTTAAGACTTGAGTTCAAGTTGTACTCTTATCAGTCATAACTCCACCATTTCCTATTAGTGTTGGACAACATCTGCCTTCACTAAATCTCATTGTTGTTAAAAAAATAATAATATTTGTTCATTAATTTGTTACTCTTGATTTTTTTGAAATCCTATTTATGATGCATGCTAAAATTAGGTATTATGTATACCAAGGTAAATCTTGAAAACACTGTCTTCAGGAAGTTTCTAATCCAGATGTATTAAAAAGTCTGCATTCATAGAGCTTTTGTGATTCAAATGACATCATGATGTGAAGCATTTAGTATAGGGTTCTGGTATAAGGTTTTCTTTAATGTTAGTAGACTCAAGAGGTAAATAAGAACGGTCTTAAAAATATCAGAAGAGTTCTCAGAGTTTTATCTGGGATCTCAGATATTTAGGACAAATGAGGGGGCAGATAACATAAGGTCAATAAGTACATTGATCCCAATAAATAAGAACATTTGGTGGTAAGACCTCATGACTCCCTCAGGAAGTGTTGTGAAGCTCTTCTCACTCCAGGGACCCAAGAAAGAGCTGCATGAATGTGTTAGGAATCCTGTAGAGGCAATGCCTGCAATGTGGGTGAGGATTAGAACCATCAGTGTTTTGTATTTTGTACAGTAATAATAATGCTTATTGAGTTCTAATTATGTACCAATAAAGTACTGCCAATATGTGAAACATATCAACATATGGCTAAGGACTAAAATGACAAAAAGTTTTCCTAAAGACTGAATAATTTTTTTTGTTTTGAATTCCTATTGTGATTTTTACTTTATCTTGCAATAAATAATTAGAAACAAAATTTAATTGATCTGTGATATACAGAAATTCTGCATTTCTGAATCACTGGTTCAATACTTAAAGTTTCTTCTTTTACAAAAAGTTTTTGCCTGAAGATGCCCTTTTTAAAATTATTTTTATGTTTTGCATGCAGAAGATTGAAATTTGGGCCTTGAGTGTGCTAGACAGGCAGGTTGTCACAGAACTTACCCTGACCCTTTTTATTTTGAGTCAGGGTCTCACTAAGTTGCTAAGGCTGGCCTGAAACTTGTGATCCTCCTGACTCAGACTTCTGAGTTTTGGGGATGACAGGTGTGAGATGCCCTTTATTCTTTGCTTTGATCCTCATGGAAATTTTAACGGAGAAGGAACAATATAATCCTCACAGCATTCTGTATCACTTTCTCTGTGAAGCACACCATTTGAGCTGGTTTCCTGGTAAGTTTAGTATTATTTTAGGAGAATAATTTCCCTTAAGGGAAAAATGTCCTTGAGGTCAAAGAGGACAGTAGATATTGGAAAAGGAAGAGAATTCCTTAAAGGCAAATATATTGATGCTATAAGCAAATCTCACATTCAAGACCAATCTGTACTTGAGAACACCTTCTTTTCTCCTTGTTCTCCTTTTTATCATTCCTCTATTTGTCATCAATGAAGGTCTATTATAAACATATGGTTTAATACTAATATTATGAATGCTCCAATGTTTACTGATCTGTATAAGAAATAGCACAGCAGCCATATTTTTGAAATCTTTGATGGGCCTCTTTTCTAACCACCATTCATTGGTGCTACCCAGACTTCCAGTTCTTGCCTGTGTCTACTTCTTTCTTTTTTCTGTTAAAGACACTCATGAAACCATAGACTCTCAGAACGTTTCTTCATCTGTGGACGTAGTAAGGTTTTCTCTCCCATTCTCTGTCCTTGTTTAAATACTATTTGTCCTATTTGTTATTTGTCAGCAAAATGTAGAATTCAGTGTAGGCTCTTTATGCCGTTAGGATATGCAATACTTGACTTTAAATACATTCAATCTAGAGTTTGTTTTAATGTTATTTTTCCTTGCAGTTTAAAAATTACATATGTACTTCAGTCTCTGCCTGTTGTAAGTCAGGCAGCAGAAAAATAAATACATACCTACTTTAGAGAGAAAGATGAGCAAAATATTCCTTTACTTGTCTCAAGGGGTTTCATAACCAGATGGGGTTTTGCTTAGGTATCAAATTTATGTGACAACCACAAATTTTTGTTGTCTTTGTCATTTAAATCTACCATCTGTTAATTAACTACTTGTCAGGCACAGTATTATGTTATACATATGTTATATATATATATATATATTACATATATACATATATCTACATATATATCCATGTATATGTTTTCTTTTTAAGCCAATCTGTAAGAAACCAATGTTATTCCTGTTTGGAGAGGCACGAACTGAAACTCAGAGGTTAAGCCACTATCCAAGGATTACTCAGAAGTGAACCTAAATTTGACCAGGGTCTCTCTATCTTCAGTCCCTCCATTTGTAACAAATATTTTATTCCACCAGAGGACAAGTTAGTGTGGAATGGGTGTAGCAGCAAACTGATGGTAATTTAGGCAATTTATAGGGTCTCAAAGATAAAATGAACTGGAGCTCTCACAGCCAGAACAGAGGTCCAGCAATCAGGAGCATAGTGGAAGTCTTGCTTGTGTTTTGGGGCATCTACCACTGGGCTCCTCTTCTCTAAGCAGTAAAGTGAAGAGGAGGAGGGAAGAAGCACAAATAGAGGGGTCAGGCTACTTAAGAGGGTTGCCTCTGCAACCCATGCTAAAGCTGGGGGTGTAACTGTGGTAAGAAGAGGATACACAGAAGCAGAATGAGATTTGTAAAGAAAGACCAAATGGTACAAAGATAGAATGAAGCCCCAAAGCCAGGCTTCGCTTGGCTGGTGTCAGTCACTTTAACCTCTGAGCCTATTTGTTACATTAGCTGCCTTATGTTCTTGGAAGGAGCACCTCAGAGTCTGGTGATTACTAGTGATTTGATAGTTTCCAGAAGCATTTTTCAGAACTCTGGTAGTACTTTTCCTGTGTTTAAGGAGGAGTTCTTAATAAGCTTCATTCTATATTGACTGTTGACTTTGGACTGGCAAGTCCTCAGACCTGTCTGTGTACTTGTGTTTTGTTAAGGAATGTTTTTCTAACTCTGGGATCCATTTCCTTGATCTGTACCCTATTGTTAATGGACATTTCAAAGTTAATACTTCAGCTTAATATTCTCTTGACAGAGAAATAAGTTATATGTTCCAGAAAAACTGGTTTAATGGGTACAGTAGTAATGCTTGCTTTGCTTAAATATGAGTAGCAGCTACTTAGAAATAAAACAGTGAGACTTCGTGTAGGCTTCAGTTCTAGCAACAGGTTTTGGTGATGTATTGTTTTATGTGAGTTTATTTGCATATATTTAAAATGGCAATTTTCCTTTCATGTTACAAAAGGGAAGCATTTTACAAGGTGGTATTATAAGAGATGACAGGTGTGTTATGAAGAGTCTTCAGCTGTGGTGTATGCAAGGTAACTGCCATTTTGGTCACTTCTTCACGATCTTCACAAAGCATTGATGGCTCTCTATTGATTTTGTTTCCATGGACTCTTTCTAGGGAATTTGAAGAAGTGTTCAGAATTCAAGTTGGTGTACAGCACAAACACATACATTCTAATGTTGGAGCTGGATCAGGAGTTAACACCTTGCTTCAGAGTTACCTGGTATAAGACACCATGGTTTCCTCGCGTACTTGTCGATAGAAGCCAAATTCAGTTCATTTTAAGTCAGTTAATTTATAAGGCTTTGATTGAACACATATGGCATGACAAGTGTAAACCCACAGTATAGCAGAAAAGACAGAAAGTTACAAAGCTAATCTGTGATATAATGCATGCTAATTTAGGGGGGCCAAATATGTAGAAGAGGATTTTTAGAGAAGGTGATGTAGAAAACAGTAAGATGGAAATATTGGAAAGAATATTGTTGGAATAGGGAGAAGCATGTATAAAATTGCATAGTGCATAAGGGGTGGTTCTGAGAATGGAGACCAGTTTGGTGTAAAGTATGGAAGGGTGAGTGATGACTTTGGAGAGTGAGGGGCCAGTGCCAGTGGTGTTGTAGGTGGTGAAACTCACTACAGCATTTTTAGAGGCTCAGTGACAAGAGGAGGGATATGTTTTAGAAATATCTCTAAGTAATAGGATAGGAAGGAAGAGTGGTTCAAAAACATAAACTGGCCAAGAATTCCCTATTCGCTTTCAATGTTATAGGTCTTCTCATGTTGCCCCTACTTGGAACAATGCTTCTCATTTCTTAACCCCATGGCCATTTTCTCCCACTCCAAATCAAAGTCTACCCAACTATCTTCTTTTGCTAACTTTTATCCATCAGTCAGATTTCTGCTAATAAGTCACTCCTCAGGTGATTTATTTCCTGATTGCCAAGTCTAAGTCTAATTTATAAATATATGTATGTTTGATATACTCTTACTAACATTCCTTCTCTGCAGAAGATTTGAAGATGGGACTAATCTATGTTCACTGATGGATATGCATCAGGTTATGGCAAAGAATAGATATTTTATGCATATTTGGAGAAAAGATGAGTGAAGAAACTTAATATTTTCATTGTCTCTAAAGAGTTTCTTTGAAGAGTGCTTTCATGTGATCTTAGTGGTTATCTCACATCATTCAGGAATTAAAAAATTATTTTGAAAAACTAAAAAGAGAAAACAAAATAAAATAACAATATATATTTTACTTGAATTCTTTGGAAATTAGCATGGGTCATTGGGATATACTCTTGGTCACTAAATCTCTGATGAATTCATTAGTTTAGAACATAGCACAAAAGGGATTGACTCTATTTTCTCTTTCCTTTTAGCAGATAATGTGTTGTTAGATTTTCATATGCTCAATGTATGTATAATGTAACTCTGTTATAATTCAATGGAAATGTTGTTTGATTTCAACTCAGTTTTAATATATCTGTATGCTGTACCAAGCATAGTAAATTGCTCCACAGAATACAAGTTCTAAGGGGTCAAGACTAGTCTGTTCTATTCACCATTGTATTCTCTAAGACCAACCCTGACTAAGACATTTGTTTCTTAGATAAGGAAATGGGTTACAAAGATTTACACAGGACATTCTCTACTCTTTAAGGAATTTACAGTGTAATAGTGGGATAATATTAGTGTCAGGTTATAGACCTGAGATCAAACCTTAGGGAAAGAAAAGCATTGAGGAAGCTGACTAAAACATGGCAAATGGTCCAATTTTACTGGCCACATTTTGCTAGCCATATTTCAAACATGTCCTCTGGTAGAAAAGAAATAGAGGGCAGTCCCAGTTCAGGGAAGCTCTCAATGTATTAAACACAAGGAAATATGGTAAGGTAGTTTTCTGATTCTTCTGTCTGCAGTCTTCCCCTTCATCTGCTCATGTTTCTGGACTATGTAACTAAGTAATAGGGGTTGTTTTCTTAGCCTGGATAGAAAGGACACATCAGCTTTGGGGTTTTTGATTTTCTGGTTCTTATAACTAGTCTTAATGACCCTTTTGAATCTCGCAAAATGTGGGCCTAAAATGGTCTGCTGGACTTCTCCTAAAATTAAAACAAATCTGGAAGATTCTACTCCAATACCCACAGAAGAGTCAGATGTGTGTCTATTTCACATAGGCCTACTTTATTCTACAAAAAAATCAACATATGGTGACAACATTAGGCAAGGTGTGATGGATTATATGGGACATGAAGTATATCTCTTATTGAGTAGATGCATTAAAAATATGTTGGAATCAGAAGATTGATTCAACAGCTTCCAAAATGCATAAATTTAAGTTCATCTTCAGTTTGCCTGTAGAAAGAAATAAAAGCAAGAAATGAGAAATGCTGAACTCATTAGCATTTCATTTGCTTGAAGCTTCATCATTGAAGCCTAACATTATAAAGTCGCCCATATACTGATGTTTTTAAAAAGAATGACTGTATTTTAGCAGTATTTCCAAAACTGATAGTGATTTCATAAAGATAATGCTCAAAATACATCACAGTCAGTTTATATCTGTGAAAGAAATTTTAATGGATTTTTTAAAATTTAAAGTAAACACTCATTTAGAAGTATCTTCATAACAGATTTATATATATATGTACTGAGGATTGAACCCAGGGACACTTTGCCACTCAGCTATATCCACAGACCTTTTTATTTTTTATTTTGAGACAGAGTCTTGGTAAATTTCTGAGGCTAGCCTCAAACTTTGATCCTCTTCCTTCAGTCTTCTGAGTCATGGGATTACAGGTAAGCACTACTACTCCTAGCTCTTCATATTCTTGTATATCCATTCATCATTTCATATTTCTTGAGCTACTATATGTTGAATACAATTAGTTTGTAACCTTTGAAATGCTTTTGGCTATCTCACTTTAAACTATAATTTTCACTATAGTTCGAATATACATTTCACTGAGGTATACTGTGAAACAGAAAAAATAATTCAGGTTTTTCAGATATTGTCTCTTTTTGTAGAATCATTAGGGGACTCTACATTTCCAAAACTAGTTAACTGAAGTTGAAAAATTAACATGACTCATTTTAACAGATGTGGACTGAACTGGTATTCTTGGGGAGTGGGCATTCCTGTCCCTGAAATAATCAAGCATGCACTGTGAGGTTACTTGGTGACTTCTTTGTGCAGGGAATTTAAACAATAGATTTCCAGGTGGAAGTTGAACTAGATGATCTTAATTTTCCTTCCAACTTGGGGAGTCTAGGGTTCTCCTATTCTGAGAAAAGAGCTATTCTTATTGTCAAAATATGTAGTAATACAGTGATTCCAGGGGTTCTCAAATCCTACAAATTGGAGGATTCTGTTTTCTGTAGTCAACATGAGATCATACACATATTACTTATGACCTAAACCATTTCTCTAATTGAGGTACTTAGCACATAATTTTAACTCAGACATAAAAAATAAAAAAATTTCAATACTTACTTAACTTCAGAACAAAAGAAACATTCATTGGAATATGTTTTGCCATCAGATGCACAAATTGGTTCAAACATTAGAGGACAAAAACTTTGTTCTTCAGGTGGTAGCTTTTTATAAGAACTGCAGTTAACCTAAAAAACATTAAAACCTTAAATTACTTCAATTGTATATTTATTCCCAAGGATTTAGGATTGGTCAAGCAAGTCCAGAGTGTTTTCATGCATTTGTTTATTAGTAAAAGTTTTGGTATGTATCTAACCCATTTTAGATATACCATGTGTAAAGATATTTTATGTTTGATAAAAAATCATGAGCAGCCAGGAATGGTGGTGCATGCCTGTAATCCCAGCAACTCAGGAGGTTGAGGCAGGAGAATTATAAATTCAAGGCCAGCTTCAGCAACTTAGGTTCTAAGCAATTTAGTAAGACCCTGTCACAAAATAAGAAATAAAAAGGGTTGAGACTGTGGCTCAGTGGTTAAGTGCCCCTGGATTCAATCATGGCTACCAGAAAAAAAAAGAGGAATAAGCATCTTTATGGTACTTTATGTTATTTCAGCAGTTGATACATCATTTCTCAAAACACATGGCATATCTACAAACATATCTATTCTCAAGGGGTCACGCAGAAGTGTGATATATGTTCTGTATGAATTATCCTGCTACTTTCCTCTTTCACTCATGAAGTACAATATGAATGCCCCTGTGAGAAATATTTTAAGAATAATTATTATACTTGTAAGGACTAGTACGTCATTGGTAACTTTTACCATTAATTATTGGTTAGACTTTTTTTTTTTTTGGTACCAGGGATTGAACCCAGGGGTGCTTAAACAGTGAGCCCCAGCACCCACCCTTTTTATTTTTTATTTTGAGACTGGGTCTTGCTAAGTTGCTTAGGGCCTCACTGAGTTGCTGAGGCTGGCTTTCAACTTGCAATTCTCCTGTCTCAACCTCCACAGCCTCCAGGATTACAGCCATGCACCACCATACCTGGCAAATTATTGGTTATACTCTTGTTATATACTTGTGATTCGCCTCACTAGAATACAGACAAATAAATGTATCTTAAATTATAGTTTGGAACCACTATTCGAAGCTCCTGGAGCAAAGTCAAAGTGGGGGCAGGTAGAAATTCTTAAGAAAAAATTTTCTGGATTGTTATCCATAAGCATCCTGAAGAATGCGGCCAGTACAGTCAAATATCTGAATTAAATCCTAACTATATGACCTAGGACAATTATTTTACCTCTCTAATATTTAGTTTGCTTATTTGCAAAATGAGGATAGTAATTATGGCATTGTAATGGTGAAGTAAAATATATGTATGTGTGCAATGCTTAGAATTACATGGAATGAAAAACACTGACAATAATAGCTGTTGTTTTTATCCTTTAGTTTCACTTCCAGGAGTACACAAATTCTAGGTCTATACAAAATACTGCATCTTCATCTCATTCTGTTCTAGAGTTCCAGGCACAATATTTTACTCGTTGTTGAATATCTCTGATTGTACAAATTCGAAACTGAATTTGTCCTGGCCCCTAGACACTCTACATTTATGAAATTTTTCATTCACCAGTTGCTATTTTCTATGTATCTCCTAAGTTTTAGGGATGAGTTGTGTTGCTGATGCAAAGATTAGTAAGCATGACACAAAGGCAGGATGATCTCAGGGGCTAGTGCAGCAGAACAAAAATAGTAATGTCCCCTGGTAAGTCTATGCCAGTCCGGTTTTATTTCCTCTCTTTGATTGCTCAAACACCAGAATGAAGGTCTGAATGATGTAATGTGGACAGTGACTACCAAGCTCTTAACCTTCATTAACCCTTTTCAGTTTCTCACTGTTATTAGATTCTGAAGGATGGCTTAAACTTGGGCCCATCTGATTAGGCTTATATCCTAATCCTACTATTTTCTTTAATTGATAAAATAGAAGATGTATAGACATAAAAGAAGTTGTCCAGGCCACACAGTCACATTGTAAATAAACAAGAGAGTTAAGGTGAGTATTCAAAATGCCTGAGTGCTGGTTTTAAGTTTTTGCTATTTTACCTGGTTTTTCTCTTTATGACCCATAGTGCTAAGCACTGTGTTAGGTCATTTTCAAATGCTATGGATTTAAGTCTTTATACAATCTTACACTGATGCCTAGGGCCACATGAAAAGGAGGTAGAATTAAAACCCAAGGCTGACACGAATGCCTCATCAATTTGTTCTACCATCTCCATTTTGGGGAGATTCATTTACAGTGTGAGAAATAAAACCAATTTTGATACTCAAAAAGTAAATCTTCAAACAGAAATGTAATTAACATGTAATATCAAATATTTCCTTACTGATTTTGGCCTTTAAAATTATATAAAATTAGGGCTTTTATATCAGTATGAATGAACTGACCTTGAACGCCTCTGTGGTACATTCTACATCTGGAAGTAAAACAAAAATAATATTAAATTAAACTATAGGCACACTAACACACTGTTGGTGGAGCTGCAGACTGGTACAGCCCCTCTGGAAAGCAGTATGGAGAATCCTTAAGAAATTAGGGTTGACTCCACCATACGACCCTGCTATTCCACTCCTGGGTATCTTTCCAGGGGACTTAGAATCAGCACATTACAGTGACACAGCAATATCGATGTTCATTGCAGCACAATTTA